>NAVB01000911.1:0-15735 GCA_002179805.1 Acanthamoeba lenticulata
AGTAGACGGAAAGGACCTCGATGGCGGCGATGGCGCAGGTTTCAATGATGAAGAGCTTGAGGCGCGTTCTTCGATAGGTGAAGGTCGCCAAGTGGCGCGAGGTCGCCCACACCCGCAGCCTTGGCAAAAAAGAAAAAGGCGCACACGTTGGTGGTCAGCTGCATCAACCAGGACTGGCTGACCTCCACGTGACGGGAACGACGAGGAAGAGACGCTTACCAGGATCGAAGGAGCATGATGAAGGCCGCCACGTTGAGGAACTCAGGCACGAACCAGAGGAGGAAGTACACGTGGAGACTCATCGGCACGTGCAGAAGCAGGAAGAAGGTTGCTCGCGCTACACGAAGGTCAGGGCCACGAAGAAGAAAGAGGAAGAGGAAGGGTGGGGTCTCGAGGGTGGAGGCGCTCGTGCACGAGCAGGAAATGGTATAAACGCACCCAAGGCAGAGGTAATGACCAAGAAGAGGAAGAATTTGGTGCGTGTTTGGCGAGGTGGGTGCTTCTTCGAGTAGACCATCATCATGAACCTGGTTGCCATCGAAATAAGCATGTGACTGGCGCCTAATCGCAACATGTGAGCTGTAAAATTGAATTAAATCTGGTCTTCGCACCTAATGAAGATGGCAACAGCGCTCAGGGCGAAGAGCACGACGAGGATGATAGCCGCCCCGATGTTGAGCTGGTTCGTGTTGACCACCGTTTCCGGTGGCTGGCCCGCGTTGGCTTCCATCCTCTAAACCGAGAGCTGAAAAGCTAATCAACGCTTTTGTGGTATTTTCTTGTCGAGCATTCCTGGCATATTTCAGCCTTCGCTGGCATCCCATATGGAGAAGGCGTGTATTCACAGAGAAAAAGCGAAAACGAGTTTAAAACACAACTAGTTCCTAACTCTTTAGGCGCAAACGACCGAGCTGAGGGTGGCGCCGGGAACAGCTGCCGGGCTGGACCCAGCGATGCCCACCACGATGCCGGCGCCCTGGCTGGCGGAAACCTGGAGGGGGCCGTAGGTGAAGGCCACGTCGAACACGTTGGCCGTCTTCTGGTGGAGCTCCCACGACTGCGAGATCGTGGCTCCGTTGGCGAGGGCGAAGGTGAGCACGCCGCCGGTGACGGGCTTCCTGCCCGTGTTGGTGATCAGGACCTGGACGATCTGGTAGGTCTGGGTGGCGTCACTCCAGACGCCGCCGGCCTGGGCCGAGCGGGGCATGAGCTGAACGCTGGCGCTGCACTCTTGGGCAGGGCTGGGCTGGGGCGTCGACACGACGGTCGAGGGAGAGGGCGAAGCCGAGGGCGACGCGGGCGAAGCCGAGGGCGACGCGGGCGCGGGCGAAGCCGAGGGGGAAGCGGGGGCAGGCGAGGGCGAGGTCGCGACGCTGCCGCAGTTGATGGCGGTGACGGTGATGGGCGCCTGCGAGGCCGAAGACCAGATGTAGCCGAACTGGTGGGTCTGACCGCCAGCCAGGCCGCCGTTCTGGAACACGTAGTCGGGCAGGGTGTAGAGGCCGTCGGCCTGGCGGGTGAGCTCCCAAACCTGGGTGAAGGGACCGTTGCCGAGGGAAAGCTTGATCGACTTGATGGTCGACGAGCCAGCCGTGAGCGCCACATTCCACTGGGACATGGGCTGGCCGTTCTGCTGCCAAGAGCTTCCGAGTGTCTGCTTGATGCTCACGCTGCAGCCGGGGCCAGAGCTCGGCTGCGGGGTGGACACGATGGTGGAGGGGGCAGCCGACGGCGAGGCCGAAGGCGAGGCACTGGGGCTAGGCGAGGGAGGAGCAGGCGAAGCGCTGGGGCTGGCCGAGGGAGCGGCGGCACCGCAGTTGATGGAGGCGATGCTAATGGAAGCCTGCGAGGCAGATTCCCAGATGTAGCCAAAGTGATGCGGCTGGCCGACCTTGATGCCACCATTCTGGAGCAGGTAGTCGGGCAGCGTGTAGAGACCGTTGGACTTGAGGTTCAGCTCCCACAGCTGGACGATGCGGGCGCCTGCGATCTGCAGCTCAAGCGACTTGACCGTCTCGGAGGTGGCGAGAATTTGGACGTTCCACTGGGACAGCTGCTTGCCATCCTGGAGCCACGCGCTACCAAGTGTTTGCTGGATGGTGACGCTGCAATCTGTGCCATGTAAAGCAGGTTAGCCAAGAGTCCACGATGTCCAGCAGGAAGGGCGGATGACTGTACCTGCAGCGGCGTAGCAAACCAAGGCAGCCAGAAGTAGCAACACTGCTGTTCGAACAAACATAATTGTAAAAAGTTCCTTGGGTTGGATCCGGATGTGAAGAGCACTGTGTTTGCTTTGAGTATGAGATAACCAGGCTTTCACGGTCCTTTAAAGCTGGGCCTGCTGTTAGGAGTCTGCCCTATGAGAGTTGTTGAAGTGAATTCTCATTGAGGAGTCTGACCTCCATAACAAGGGAGGGGTGCCATGGTCGTCTTGCCTTGAGAACGCACATGTCCCAACGATCATCACTGGTGCTGTTCGATCATGCTTAAGCTCTCCATTCCCATTAAAAACAAAAGAAAATGGGCAAACACCGCACCTACTGAACAAAAACAATAACGCAGTTCCCTGGTTCGAGTCCCACAAGCTACCTTCAAATTCCTTGTACAATTTCTCAAATCTATGTTCTCTTTTCTCTTGTTGGTTGCTCTTGGGGAGAGGCCATCCCTGGTTGAAGAATCAGGCAGTGGGCCGGATGTGATAGTAGGTCTCGTAGATGTGGCGCGCCCTCTTCTCAGCCGAGTCCCAGTCCCACGACGTCTCGGTGAACCTGTCGGGGCTGAGGCTGCGGACGTAGGGCGATGGCTCCTTCTCAATCATGGACTCGACGACGTGGTGGCCGATCCCGGCGCTGCCTGACACGCCGTGCGCGTTGCAGCCGCCCGCCATCACGAACCCGCCCACCTGCCTCGCACACACGCACAACACACAAGCGAGTTCAGAGCTGAACACACACGCGCGGTGCAGGGCATTTGGAAGCCAGGCAGGACCTTTCGCGTCGGGCCGATGACAAAGCGGCCGTCGGGCGTGAAGGTCGGCCAGCCAGAGAACACAGCGCGGATGCCCAACTCATTGACCTTGGGGTAGGTTGGCGCCAGCTCCTCGCCTTTGTCGGCAATCATGTGAGCCTACCATGTCGACCTCCCCGCCACAGACAGAGAGAAGGCGCCGAACCAAAGTGAGAAAGGACGGGCCAGTCCTCGGCGATGGGTGGTGGTTTCTGGGTGAGCTCATAGGAGCGTGGGTCGAGGGAGAGGCCCTCGGGCTCCCATCCGCCCAGCAGGAGCCCGTTCACGTCGGGCCGCAGATACAGCGTCGCGTCTGCGCCCGAGTCGTGTGGGTGAGCGCTCAGCCAAGAGCAGAGAGCAAGGAAGGGTACGAACCGGGGATGCGCATGACGGGCAGGTCGGGGGTGATGGTGGGCGGGACCGTCGGCTCGGTGATGAAGTACTCGTGCCGCACTGGGAAGATGGGCAACTCGAGCCCGACCAACTGAGCACGATAACGACATCAACATCAACGACAACAAGAGGTGAGCGATAGGCCGAGCTCGGCCTTGAACAAGGCTGTCGTCCGACCTTGGCGATGTGGTAGGCGTGAGCGCCGGCGGCGTTGATGACGGTGTCGCACTTGATGGTGCCGCGGTTGGTCTTCACGGCAGTCACGTGCGTGCGGTCGGGGCTGAGCTCGATGTCCTCCACCCACGCGTTCGTGATGAACTGCGCGCCCTTGAGCTTCCTGTTGGCGACTCGAGTGTCAACGCCACAAAAGCCTTGAAGTCGCGACGAGGAAGTGGAGAGAACCGGCTCTGATGCTGGTAGGCAAAGGCCAAGTCGCAGGGCTGGAGGTAGCCGTCCGTAGGGCACCACAGGATGGACCTGTTCAACCCCCTTCTGCGTCACCATCTACGCCAACAACGAGCCATGGAGAGGGGACTCTACGTGGCCTTCTCAAAGTTCATGCCCGGCCACTTCTTCTGGGCTTCTTGAGGGCCAAGTACTTCTGCATGAAGGCCAGCCTACGTCAAATCATCGTTAGCTGAGGCTCGCGTAGAGAAACGTAGTCGTGCAGAGAGTCACACACCTTGTGGCAGACGTCGAGCATCTTGGTGAACTCGTTGTGTCGCTCCTTGGTGTAGGCCACCCGCAAGCTGCCCACCTGACGCCAGTTGGGGTTGGAGTCGGGGTCCTGCTGGAGCTCGCTAAAGGTCTGCACGGACCACATGGCCAGCTTTACACGCTCCAGGTTGTCTCGCACTTGCCCTACAAGCCCAGCTGCCTGCAAACACCAACAGGTTGTGGCCACTACTCAACACCAGAATAGAGAAGCTTCAAGTCGTAGAGGAAACTGTAGTGGAAGACTGGGGTGCACCTGGGCGGTGGTGACGTTGGCCAGGGCGGGCTCCTTCTCCAAGACCACCACGTCCTTCTCGCCAGCCTTGACCTGTTTCTCAAAAGATTGACGTGTCACCAGTGCTGCAAGTACATGTGACAGAGTTCTGGCGAAGCAAGTAGTAAGTGCGGATACCAGGCTATAGGCAACACCACATCCGATGCAGCCGCCCCCAATGATGACCGTCTTGGCGCGGTCTGGTAGCTGCCCGCCAGTCGTCGACAACGAAGCTGCCGCGAAGGTCGTCACATGGTTTGTGGGCCAGTTTAGCCGAGTTGCCCTGGCAGTTTGCCCTATGGTTGCCAATCTAGAACGCATCTTCTTTCTGTTGTTGCACTCGAAATTGAATTGCTTTTTTGTAGCTTCATTCTTTTTCTTCAGCCAAAACGCTGTGGGATCTGCAGGAGTCGAACCCGCGCCTCCGACCTGGCAGGCCATTATGCTTCCCATTACACCAACACCCCAGCACGTAGTCCCTCCTTATCATGCATTCTTGGTTGCAATGTAACCTTGTATATATTGCATTATGTTGCAACTCAACTAAGGGTTGGTGGGAATTACGCCAATGTAGTTGCTGGGCGTGATGGCCTTGAGCTCGGCCTTGACCTGATCGCTCACTCCCTCGAGGCTGTCGATGAACTCCTCCATCCGGGCCTGGTCGACCTTCTCGTTGGTGCGCGTGAGCTTCTTCAGCAGCTCGTAGGGCTCCTTGACGCCCTCGCGCCGGAGAACGGTCTGGATAGCCTCGGCCACCACCATCCAGTTGTCGGTGAGGTCCGCCTCGAGCTTGGCCTTGTTGATCAGCAGCTTGCCCAGGCCGCGGTTCAGCGACAGGAAGGAGATCAGCGCGTGCGCGATCGGCACGCCCGCGTTACGCAGCACCGTCGAGTCTGCATTCGAGACACATTTGAAACACAATTGAAATAAATAAGAGAAAAAAATCAAACAAGCAGAGAAGAGAATCGTTACCGGTAAGATCTCGCTGGAGGCGGCTGATGGGCAGCTTGTTGGAGAAGTGCTCGAAGAGGGCGTTGGCCACACCAAAGTTGCCCTCGGCGTTCTCAAAGTCGATCGGGTTGACCTTGTGGGGCATGGTCGAGCTGCCCACCTCGCCGGCGATGATGCGCTGCTTGAAGTAGTCCATCGAGATGTAGGTCCACACGTCGCGGCTCAGGTCCATGAGGATCACGTTGATGCGACGCATGGTGTCGAACAGGTGGGCCAAGTTGTCGTAGTGCTCGATTTGCGTCGTGTACTGTAGTCATCGTCAGCTGATTGGAAAGTCGGAGAGGAGGTGGAGAAGAAGACGAACCTGGAGACGCTTCATGCCCAGGCCCTCGATAAACTTGTTGCTGAAGGCGATCCAGTCGACCTTGGGGAAGGCCGCCACGTGCGCGTTGAAGCCTCCCGTGGCGCCGCTGAACTTGGCAACGTAGGTGTAGTGCTCAAAGTGGACGAGCTGGTTCTCGAGGCGCTCGACAAAGACCATCAGCTCCCGGCCCATGCGGCTGGGCGTGGCCGCCTGTGTTTTGCGGTTGTGCGCGCGGATCAGCACCTCGACGAAAAAGAATGGAACTCCCTCGCCCGCAAAAGGAGGCCAGGTGCGCACCTGGCCGTGCGTGCGCGCGAGCATCGGAACGTCCATCCACTCGTTGGCCATCTGGCGAAGCGGCGCGAGCACCTTGTCCCTGCGATCGCACAACGCGCTCACGCGTAAGTTTCCTTTGGCTGATGGTTGGCGTCGGCGGCGGCATTCATGGCCATGGCTGGGGGTGGTGGTGGGGACGCACTTGAGGGCCGGGAGGTAGACCTGCTCGACGCCGTCCTTGATGGACAGCGGGATGGCCGTGTTGTTGATGTCCTGCGAGGTGAGCGCAAAGTGGATCCACTCCTTCTGCTTCTCCCACCCAAACTCGGTGAACTTGGCCTTGATGAAGTACTCCACGGCCTTCACGTCGTGGTTGGTGGTCTGCACACGTAGAAACGCAAGGCCAATGCCAGAGCACCACGTCAGCTGTCGGGCCTTTAAACACAGCAGCGGGCGGTGTAGCACAGAACGTGCCTTCTCGATATCCTTGATCTTCTGGGCGTCGGCCTCGGTGAAGCTCGAGTAGATCTCGCGCAGCTTGGTCTTGGCTTGCTCTACATCCTCTCCGAGCGGCGGCAACACGCCCAGCTCCAACAGCGAGATGAAGTACTCCACTTCCACGCGTACCTGTGCCAACATGGCGTTAGCATCGTGCGATCAACAGTGAAAAATTTGCTGCGATTATGTGCAGATGTGGCGGAATAAATGTGTACCCGGTACTTGTGGAGGGCGTATTCGGAGAAGAAGTCGGCCAGTGGGGACACGCGACCCCAGTATCGGCCATCGAGCGGCGAAATCGCAGTCAACTCATGCAGGGCCACCTTTTGCATCTCGCTCAACAGCACAAGCGCGGACTTTGGGCCGAGAACATTTCTGGCTTCATTTCTGTTGACCTTTTTCTCCGCCCTCAAAAAAGCTGTGTTGTGGGCAACGAGAGCAGAGTGCTCCTCCTCGCTTTACTGCTGATGCATCTAACCACGAACGCGTGGCTGCTCACACCAAGGAAAAAGCAGGACCAAAGCCCTCCGTTCCCGCGCTTTTGATCGTCTTGGCTTGTTGCGTTTTCGGGCGGAGGGCGCTCCTCCGCCTGTCTGCAGCCTTCTCCTACTCTACCCACCACTCTCTTCCGTTCTTCACACCTTCCTCTCCACGTACACAAAGACGCTCCTGGTTGGTCTATGCGGCGTCGACGAAGGGGTGTTCTAGTTCTTCTTGCCCTGCCGCTCGGCGTAGAGCTTAGCGTGCTCGAGCGACCTCCTGTGGAGGTCACCGGCGCCTGGCGCCACCGTGATGGCAGGGTGGGCATCCACTTGTTTCTGCACAACCTTCCTGAGCTGCTCGTCGATCTTGTCCTGCAGAGCCTGCTTATTCAACATTTCCTACAAGTATCGAACCAAGAGCCAGAGTTAGCGCGATAGTTGGGAGAAGGAGAAGAGGGAAAGAAATGAACAACTTCTTCCTCTTGCAGCTTGGTTGCAGTGGAAAGAAGATTGAGAAGAAGTGGGAAGGAGCGGTTTCAACACTCGTCTGCCGCTCTTGCTCTTCTTACACCAGTAGAATCAATAGATTCAAGGAAGGGAAGGGAGTGGAGTGGAGTGAGGTGGAGAAGAAAGAAGCGCACCTTGGGGATTTCCCCGCCGAACTTGGCCTGCTGCAGTCGCATCTTCATCTCCTTCAGAGTAGGCATGGCGTTTTGGATGGCGCCCATAGCCTTGAGCTTCATCGACTTGTGGAAATCGATCCATGCCTTCAGAGCGCCAAAGCAAAGGAGAAGGCGTGAACAGAAAAGCGTAGCGCAGTCAACAGTCAGAAGAAGACCAAGAGATCGATAGAAGCTAGGTAATCGCTCTACCCGGGCAAGAAAAAGCGTACCTTTCGGTCAATCTTGGAGCGCTCCTCGGGCGACAGAACCCCGTCACCGTCAAGGTCAAAGGCCTGGAGCATGACATGGGTGAGGGGGCCCTTGCCGCTGTGCTCCAGGTTAACAGTAGTGTCCCCCATCATGGGGTTTCGGACTTGAATTCCTGGGGCCTCGTCGGCCATCCGCTTCAACATCTCACTCTGAGCGTTCACTTGCTCGTCCTCATCCGCAGCCAAGAGGGCGGCTTCATCGGCTTTGGAGTCTTCCGACCAGAAGCCGTCCAGCACCGAGGCGGCGGAGCCGACGGTGGTGAAGAAGGTGATGGTACACCCCACCACCAAGATGAAGAGAAGAAGCCGGGACATCCCTGTCTATCTCTGCGTGGTCCGCACAGTCTCGCACGCTCCCCAGGCTTTCTCGGTCGTCGTAAAAAAGCCCTTTTTTTGTTCCTTCGCGAAAAGGTGTCAGGCCATTGGGGGAATAAACGCCGGCTCATAGCCAACATTCCAGCACCTGCCTCGCGCAAATTCGACACACGTTGGGATTTCCGTCGACATTGCACACCCGCAATCACGAGTGTTAAACACCCGAGCTTGGCCCCATCTGCAGATAGCACCCCAGCTGAAGGAAGAAGGCCTAGTGCAGTTGGCCTGTGGTGGTGGCCCGACAGCGCGGTGATGGAGGCAGTAGCGTCAACGGCCGGCACGGCTGCAGCGCTTGTGGGCACACAGGAAGGCAAGGAGGTCGATAATGGTATACAGCACGACACTCGTAAGGACGACACAAAGTCGGGGCGACGTCGCAGCTGCGATGAAGAGGAGGAAGATAGAAGGCAGGACAAGAAGAGCAGCAAAAGCGAAAGCGACAGAGAAAGAACGAAGGCGGGCGATGGCGCACGGGCTGGCACGCCCTCAGCCTCGCCACGCGTTAAAGCACGCACGGCGGCCCTACCGGCTTTGACTCTTTCGAACTTGACGCAAGGGGGGAGCAAGGACAAGGACAAAGAGACCAAGAAAAAGAAGAAGGGCAGCTGGCGACAGCTTGCTCGTGTAAAGAAGCTGCCCGACGAATCTGAAAGCAGCATCGAACTGGCCACAGATGACAATCAAGAGATTGGTGCACAAGAAAAGGTACCCCCTCCTCTAAAGGTCCTCCACCTTCACAGTCTCATTCATGGTCTTTTTTATCCGAAATTTTTAACCCCCGTGCGTTCTTGTTACTGTTGTGCCGCTTAGGCGCAGGAGGAGAAGCTCAGGTGCGTATGTGGGCTGCTGATGCCCTCTCTTGTTACAACGGACCGCGACAAGATGGGGACCGCCCTGTTGCAACTCGAGCCCGCACACCTCCTTTTCGCGAGGCTCCACTTCAAGGGTGGCGGCAGGCGCTTGGCCATTGATGGCTGGGAGGAGGACAGAGTCAGCGTGCCCAAGTTCATCTTTGCCGACGTGGAGGTGCTGCTCTGCTTTTTTTTCAACCCCATCATCTTGCACGTGTCTTCTTTAGCTCGTCTCCTCACCTCCCCGCTAGGCCTACCCGTTCAACCTGATGTTGAAGGAATACGGGTTCAACAACTGGCCTGCGATGCCTTCCATGCCCTCACCTAGAGGCAACACCAAGGACAAAGGTGTGGTCCCATCTCGACTGTGCGTGTAGCATGTGTGTAGAGAGGGGCTCAATCTTGGTGGGCGTGTGTAGAAGGGGACAGCTACCGTCTGGCCGCGATGGAATGCGAACAGACCGCTGCGTGGCTTCGACACATGCAGCCCAAACCTCGTCACTCGCCTGGCACCCCGTCCCGCGACTCTGGCTCAAAGGCAACCGCCATCATCCATTTCATTTTACATTTCCCTTTCCTTTGTTTTGTTTTCATATTTATTTATTTTCTTTTCTTTTGTTTTAGACGCCCACGCGAGCAGGCCATGGCTTCGGCCCGGTGAAGCATGACTTCCTCTGGTTGCAGCGAAAGGAGCACACATGGAGCCGCTACTTCTGCGTGTCCAGCGGTGACTACTTCGAGTGGTATATCCTCGGCGCCGTCGTACGTGCCATCCCCTTTCCTCTCTACTTCAGCCCTCTACGTGGCTTGTGGCCTCATGTCATCGTCGTGTCGACAAGAAATCGATCCCGCTCGAGTCGGTGGTGGCGGTGGAACGAGGCCGCAAAGTGGAGACGCTACGCATGGGCCGCTCCGAGTCCAAGATCAAGCGCAACGTCATCCGCAGCTACACGGCGTGGGTCAGCGTCACATGGAAGAACGAGTACGGCTTCGAGAACACGGTTCGCTTCTACTTCCCCACCGACGACGAGGCCGCCGCCTGGCAGGAGCCCCTCGCGCGCTTCACGGCCAACGCGGCCGCAAACACGACCGCCGCCGCCGCGGCCGAGGCCGGCGACACCGCCAGCGCGACTGGCGGCGGGCTGATCCACTCCTCGCCCGCGCGTGTCCGCATCAACGCGTCGCCCACCAAGGCCGAGCAGCAGCAGCAGCAGCAGCAGCAGCAGCAGCAGCAGGACGGCGAGGCGGCTGCGTCGACCTCTCCGCCGGTCTCCCCGCGGCGCGTTGCCGCGTCGTCAGCGACGCCATCGGCCTCGCCGGCGCCACCATCAGCCGTGTCGACACCGACAGCGGCGTCGTCGTCATCGTTGACGCCCATGTCAGCGAGCGCGCCGCAAAAGAAGACGCGACGGTCCAACTCGATGGGCCCAGCGGAGGACCGCAAGTGGACGGAGCTCATGCCGCGCATGCTCCGCCGGGAGAGCTACAGCGTCACGAGCCAACAGGAGGTCGAGCATCCGCCCCAGCCGGGCGCGGGCGACAGCGAGCGGGACGAGGCCGTGGCTGAAGAGGCGCTCGCGAGCACCTTGTCCAGGTCCTTCCTCGACCTCCGCCTGTACGTCGACTTCCTCTTTCTCATCCTCCATTTTCTTTTTTCTTTTCTCTGAGCTGACGTCTGCTCGCAGGCCGTCGCCCAACTTCAACTTCTCCTCGACTTGGCTGCAGACGGTGATGGAGAACCGCAAATCGAACAAGTGCGTTCAGTCGCCGTTGTTGTTGTTGTTGTTCGTTGTTGTGGAAGCCTGTTTGATGACCGTGTGGTGGTGCAGGTACCGCAAGTTCGCGGTGGAGGACCTCGACCCCTACTCGGCCTACGACAAAAGCGACGGCAAAATGCGCTTCTTTGCTCGTACGCGCCGCGCCTCCCTCTTCGAGTTTCCTTCATTTAATTCATCATTTATCTATAATGTTGGTTCACGGCGCATGTGTCCTTGTCCTCTTCTCTTCTTGCTCGTGCTTCGCGCGGTGCAGCAGCGGCTTCGGTGAAAGATCCGGCCTTTAATCGATGTACGTCGTTACAACGCCGCCTCCACCATCACCTAATCTGGCTCACGCGTGCAACGTTGCCCTTCTTGCCCGTTCTTAGCGCTGCAGCTGCGCAACATGATCCGCGGGTTCGTGGAGCGCGCCAACAACGAGACCGGCAAGACGCCCTGTACGGTCCCTGCCCGACGCCCGTCCTCTCCCTCTGTCCCGCCTGGCCTCTGACGTGTCGTTTGTTCATTGGCGCGCGCCAGTTGGGAACTACATTCCGCTCCAGTGGCCGCGTGATGCCGACCGGTCGCCCCGTCGGGCCGCCACCGGCACCGAGCCGGTGGCCGCCGTCTCGGCTGGCGAGTCGCCCGGACGACCGGCAGAGAACGGCGGCCGGCAGGCCGGGCCCGACGAGGCACCGTCGGCCGGGCCGAGCCCAGAGGCCGACCAGGCCACCAAAGGCCAGCGACCCTTCTTCATTCTCTGTCTCGACGGCGGTGGCCTCAAGAGCATTCTCGAAGCCACCATCCTCGAGCGGTACCGTTTGCCCTCTCGAGACAGTTTAAGGTGGTCGGCCGACGTGGCACGAAACGAGGCATTGCTGACATTCCAACCTCAGGCTGGTGGCGGTGTTCCCAGACCTGCTGGAGCGGGTGAACCTGTTTGCTGGCGTGTCGGGCGGCTCCATGCTCTGCGCCTGTCTGGCCGCCGGCCGCTCAGCGATGTTCATCCGGACGATGATGGAGGGGATCATGCCGCACTTGGTCGAGGGCGAGCGCACGATGAACACGGTGGCCGGCTTCGGCATGAAGAAGGCCAAGTACACCCACGCGGCCATGCGCATCTGCGGCGAGGAGGTCTCGGACTCTTCAGACTCGACGTCCTCTTGCTCTCGCTTGGCGTGCGCGCTTGGCTCACATGCGCGTGTGGGGTCCTGTGGGCAGATCCTGAACGGGATCAAGATGGGCGAACTGCCCAAGCAGCTGATGATCACGTCCTTCCTGCTCGATAACGTGGAGATCATGCGCGAGGGCGACGACCGCACGTGGCTCGCCCGCGCTTACCACAACGTCCCGCTCGTCCACGACAATGCGCGTACGTGGGAGGCGCGCATGCTTCACATTCCTTCTGGCCCGTTGGAGCTGACGTCATCATTGCCACAATCGTCAGATGAAGAAGAAGACCAGCGAAGCGTGCTCGAGACTCCCGTCTGGGAGTACGTGTTGGGCTCCTCGTCTGCGCCGTCCTTCTTTCCCTCCTACAACAGAGTACGTTTGTGTGTGTGTGTCCGGGTATGTATGTTTGTTGCTGACGCGTCGTGCGGGGCGTCTACAGCATGTGGACGGGGGCGTGGTGGCCAACAACCCGTCGCTGACGGCGGCCATCACGGTGACGGGCCTCAAGGCCAAGCACCGCCAGCCCATGGAGAACCTGCGCATCCTCTCGCTGGGCACCGGCACCGTCCGCAAGTACATCAACGTGCGTCTCTCTGTTTCTCTGCCCTGAGACCTGCATCGAAGCAGCACAACAAAGCCCTTCTTCATCTTGCAGCTGCTGATGATGGTGTAACGAGCAGGGAGACCAGCACGACTGGGGCTTGCTCAAGTGGGGCCCCAAGCTGACCGAGGTGCTCTTCGGGGCGGCCAACAATAATGTCGACTTCTTGACCCACCTCATGCTGGGCCCCTACTACCATCGTCTCGACCCGCACATGGAGGAGAAGCTTCCCATGGTAGCCCTCTTCCTCTACACGCTCCTTTTTGATCATTTTATTTATTCGTCAGAATGCGAAGCATGATAGCTATTTGAAGAATGCTGACAAGCCGTTGGGTGTGCTACGCGACAGGATGACCCAACGATCGCGCTGAAGCTGGTGGAACTGGGCCGGAGCATTGTTTTGGACGACACCATCGCCTGGATTCGCACGCACATCTATGGCCAGCCGCCAGGGGCCGTCGACAGCGGCACTACGCCAATGGAGACAACCTCAACGACCACGCCAACAACAACAAAAGAGGGCAAGCCCCGCGAAGCGGCGCTGCTCAAGACCCCTGAAGACGGCTGGAAGAAGAAGCGGCGACGCAGCTGGCGCCTCCCGCGGCGGCGGAAGGGCGCCCTCTTGACCTCGCCTCGTGGCAGCGATGACGATGTTGACGAGGATGAAGGCGAGGCCGAGGAGGAGGTCGAGGAGGAGAGCGATGCCGAGGGCGGCGGCGGCGGCGGCGGCAGCTGCCACGATGACGACGACGAGGCCGACGATGACGGCGAAGTCGACGATGACGAAGACGAGGACGAGGAGGACGAGAGCGCCAAGCGGCTCAAGCGCGTGCGGCGGCTGTGGACCAAGCGCCGGGCCAAGAGCGACCTGAGCCAGAAGGTGGCCACGCGTGGGCCCCACCGCGGCGTGCACACCGTGGGCGACGTCGTCGTGAGCCTCGCCCTCGCGTCCCAGGTCACCCCCGAGGGCGAGTCCGCGGACCAGCCGGCCAGCCTGACCGAAGACGCCGACGAGCACAAGTCGCTCAGCTTCACCGACGCCAGCGCCATCATCAAGAGCGAGAAGGTTCCCCCGCGAGCTGCTTGGCATTCTTTGTCGTGATCGTATCGTGTCATGCTGACGTGGCACGGCTGCAGGAGTCGCTGACGCTGTTCAGCGACGCGCGACGGCGCGCGAAGAAGATCAAGATGAAGCCCTTCTCCGGCAAGCTCAAGCGCCGGTCCAATCGCGACAGCAAGCAGGAGAGGGAGAAGGACGCGCTGTCCGCCATGGCCAAGAAGAGCGCGTCGTTCACCATCGCGACGAACTCGTGGTCGTCGCGGGCCATGTGGAACCGGCGGGCCTCGTCCAGCAGCGAAGGCGAAGAGGACGAGGACGACGCGCACCAGCACCAACAACAACAGCCTACGGCAGCGTCGTCGCCTCAACAGGCCCACGGCGGACGTGGCAGCGGCGGGAAGACCCAAGGCCGGTCGGCTTACCATCAACATCACCACCCTCAGGAAGATGACGACGAGGATGAGGGCGGGGGCTTGGAGAAGGCCACGAACATCCTCAAGTCCATCTTTGGCCTCCACTGATCCATTATTTATTTATTTATCACCACTACTTATATTTGGCCACACTGTGGCCTGCACTCCTTCATGTACAGAAGATCTTCTGCATCAGCAAAACACTTGCCTTTCCTCCCCCACAGCGTTGGCTCAAACAGAAATATGACTCAACCATTTCTACTCGGGGCAGACGTGCGTTGGAAGTGGAGAAGGAAAACGCCAGGGACGATCCTGCGCTATCGCCGAATGGAGCCACTTCCCCGTTTGTGAGCAAACTTGTTGGCGAGTGCATAAACCAGACCAGAGTAAGAGAAGAGATGCGCCTCGCCATTAATTCGTGCGCCTGTCTGGCCCTGCTCGCCCTGCTCGCGCTGGGGGCGAGCAACGCCGAGGCAAAGACTTCGTGGGAGCAACTCGACACCTACACTTTCGAGAAGTACGTCGTAGAGTTCAACCGAGCCTACGAATCGCAAGCCGAACTCGAATCCCGTAGGGCCATCTTCGAGTCGCGTTTGTCTGCCATCCTCGCCCACAACCGCGACTCCACGAAATCATGGAAGCAGGGCGTCAATCAACTCACCGATCGCACCGATGCTGAGATTCGCCGCCTGCTGGGCTACAACAAGCAAGTTGCTGCCGCACTCGGCCCGCGAGGCGGCCTCGAATGGCAGCCCAACCCGGTGTTGTCCGCGCTCGACAAGCGCGCACCGGCCCACGTTGATTGGCGCGAAAAGGGCGTCATCTCGCCCGTTAAGGACCAAGGTCCACCTCAAGCTTGGCATTTAATTATTGTTTTTGATCAATTTTACTTTTAAATTGCCGAAATCATTTTATTTATTTGGGCTAAACACATGCATGTGACATCACCACAGGCCAGTGCGGCTCGTGCTGGACGTTCGCCTCGACGGAGACGCTCGAGTCCTACTGGGCGCTGGCCACCGGCCAGTTGCCCACCCTGTCCGAGCAGCACATCCTCGACTGCATCCCCAACCCGGACCAGTGCGGCGGCTCGGGCGGCTGCGCCGGTGGCACTGCCGAGCTCGTCTACCAGAGCCTCATGCGGGACGGCCCGATGGCCGGTGGCGGCCTCGCCTCCGAGTGGACCTACCCGTACCGCTCCTACTGGGGCGAGGCCTTCTCGTGCAGCTTCAACGCCACCCGCACGCCTGTTGTGGCCAAGGTCAAGAACTACGTCGTCCTGCCCTCCAACAAATACCAGCCCGTTCTCGAGGTGCGTTTTTATATTTATTTTTGATGCATTTATTGCTCTACTACTTGATAAAGATGAACAAGATGATGACAAATGGTAATTGATTATGTCGATGGTGGGGACAGGCCCTGGCCACGACGGGCCCGCTGGCGATCAACGTCGACGCGTCGTCGTGGCACTCCTACGAGTCAGGCGTTTTTGACGGCTGCAACCAGACGAACCCCGACATCAACCACGTCGTGCAGCTCGTGGGCTACGGCACCGACGAGCACCACGGCGACTACTGGCTCGTGCGCAACTCGTGGTCGCCCGCGTGGGGCGAGAA
>NAVB01000912.1:0-61304 GCA_002179805.1 Acanthamoeba lenticulata
TTTTTCGTCAGCTGTCGGTTTGATGGTTGTTGGCTCTTTCTTGCGCCGAATGTAGATGATCTTGTCCACAGCACGAGCATCATCGTCATCTTCATCCTCTTCCTCCTCCTCCTCTTCCTCACTCTCATCGTCATCTTCATCCATTTGGTCCTCTTCGTCTTCTCCCTCACTTTCATCGCTCCCTTTGACATTGCGTCGAGGCCGCTTGACGTCACTTGTGTCGAGCTTGGTCGTGGCAGCCGGAGCCTCTCGACAAACCGGACAAAACCAATCATCTGAACACAGTCACAATTTATGGCAAAGGTTATTTATTTATTGTTATTACAGAAAATATTACTAAAAGAAGAAGAAAAAAAACACGTCCAAGAAGGCAGAGTTGGTGTACCTTTGGGTACGCTTTTGAGGGGTGGATCGAGACAGCCCAGGTGATACACGCGCACACAACTGTCACAGCAGAGAAGATTACCCCCCTTCCGGCACACTTCGCAGGTGTCGCCGTGCTCCTGCCGCAAAAAGTGAGTCGGCCAGGCATGTACAACATGCAAAACAGGTTTAAAAAACATGTTGTGTTGGTGGGAGCAGCAGTGGCGATTGTGTGATGCCAGTACCTCGATGGTGACTTCAGCTTTGCGCTTGTGTGATGATGCGGAGGTACTACTTGCCACAGGCTTCTTGGTGTTGTTCTTTCCCTTTTTGCGAGCTCGCTTACGAGGAGCCTGCCCGCTTGTTGAAGCCGGTGCGGCTGCTCTCTCATTGTCGTCTGAGTCGGAGGACGTCAGGTCGTACGGGTTGGCCGTATCATCCGTGGCCGCCCACCAATCGGCAGTCTTGTTTGTGCGCGGTCGTGACGAGCGTCGTAGCGAACTGGCCGCGCCCGAGCTCGTTTCCCCCTGCCCTCCTCCCTCCTTGTTGCCGCAAAACAGATGCAAAGATGAGATAGATCCAGAGGCAGCACAACACAGCGACTCTTAAGGAGCCTAAAGCGGATCATAAGGGCTCATGAATGGTGATGGATTTGTGATCATGAAGTAACGAATGAAAATTGTCTTTTGCATGGAATGCGGGGGAGTGTCGTACCACAGCAGTTCCTGCGGAACTGCTGTTCGTTTTGTCTTCCTGGCTCCCACGCGGAGCACGCCCTCGTTTCATTTTGCAAAAGCAATGTTGAAAAAGATGCTGCTCGTCTGTTCGCGTGTTTCTTTTTGATTTTCTAAGTCACTTTTTCCTTCCAACACATTCCAGCCAACGGGCACAATTATGCAATTAGCAATTGCCCTGGTGGTCGGCAGTTTACCCGAGCCTGCTCACGTGTTCTTCCACTCGTCGACAGGGATCGGCAGGTAGTAGGACTTGGTTTTGTCCTCGTCACGCTTCTTGAGCGTCTTGGGGAAGACGTCCTTTTCCATGTCCTCGAGAATCGCTTTCCTCTTCCGCTTGTTGGCCATCTTGAGTTCCGCCGCGTGGTAAGCCGCCCGTTCTGCGTTAATCACTGGCGAGGAGAAGGAAGAAGGTGATTCTTCGTTCAGCATCAATCACACCGCAACTCGTTTTCAACGCCAGAAGGCGTACATTTGGTGAGGAGGATGGTGCGGAACAGATCGCCTTCCTCGAAGACCGGTGGTGATGGGAGGGCCGGCTCGGAGTCGGGCACGTCGTCCTTACTCGCCATGTTCACCCTTAAGCGGAGAAAAAGAAAGTAAGTCCGTAAGTCGGGCTGTCTTCCGAGTAGAATCCACGCCGTAACGACAGACGTACCGGTACACCACTTCTCGGTCCGTCGAGCGGGCGTGGTCAACCTCGACCACCACGTACACATCTAGGAGGATCCTACTCGTGAGACTGCTGCCCAAGAAAACGAAAGAAAACGAAGGCGAAAAAGGTTCGGCCGACGTACGGGTCATGTGCGAAGCAAAGTGGATGGGCAAAGGCGTTGAGGGCTTGCCGGGCTGGGTCTCCTTAAAGATGATGACCACCACATCATTGCCGATATGACGCTTCCTCTCAAGCTGTCCCCGCGTCACAGGCTAGTGTCAGCAACATTGGGCTTGTGATTGCTCGGCGCAGCTCCCGAGAAGGAGAGAATGGCAAAATGGCGTACCCGGTTGGGGTCATTGGGGAGCAAAGGCAGGAGCGTCGAGACGTGGTACATGATCTCAAAGTTGTCAAAAGTTGTGAAGTAGGATTCCGTGCCCGTGGTATCATCTGTTCAGATGAGAGAGAGAGCACGCAGTAGTGAGTGAAACTCGTCCTGCAAAGCGAGGGAGAGAATCAACAGGAGGGACGTCGTGAGGAGTCCATACTCTTGACATCGAGGCCAGCACGGTAGCGCCTCCAGCCCTTCAAGGTAACGCGATCGCCCAAAAAGTCCAAGAAGCGCTTGAACGCTGGGCTGCCCACCGCTGTTGATTGGGGGAAGAAATAAAGTGAGTCCAACCACCTCGGAAAGGCAGCGAGCGAGGAAGAGGAGCCGTACGATTATCGTAGAATTCTGTGTAGTTGAAGTGATCAGTGACGCAAAGCGGCCAAGGAGGAGGTTAATGAAAACTGGCCCCACTTCATATGGACAACAACTCGAACTGAGGGAGGAGGGGAGGATGAACCTTGCTCGCTGGACTGTCCGTCCTTGGCAAAAAGAACGCCAAATCGGAATTGTTGGGGCATCTGCGCACACATACACACATCAACGGTAGACAGGCCCATTCGCGGCATCTGGTCAGCTCCGATCATGCCCACAAGCAGCCAAGTTGATCGTACTCGGAGCACAGAGTCGAGCTTGAGGAACTGGGCTTGTGCGTTCTTCTGACGAACGACCCGCATCTTGGAAGCAGCAAGGTGCGGCTTCGTCTGCACGTTTGAAAGAGAAATGGTTAGCATACAGTGCGGCTGGCTAGCGCAGGAATCAATCATGATTGGGCCACTCACCACTTTGAGGAGAGCCTTAAGCAGGTCCTTCGACGCCGCCACGCCCTTGCGCTCCTTTATAGAGGCAGCCGGCACGTCGTACATGACGTCGCCCTGCCCATGGGAACCACGCGCCATATATTGTGACTCTTCTTCGCCACGAAAGTCGACACCTCAAAGAGAAGAAGGGGGGAGGTAAAGACGTACATCAGTGGAGCGCACGAGGGCCCGGTACACTTGCTCGTTTGAGCCTGGCGTTGACGGCGCATCCTGGAGGCGAGGCATGTCAATAACTAGAGGGAGGGGGGATTGCCAAGAGCGGGGAGGAAGGATCAAAAGGCGTCGCGACACCTTTTCCTTGGCGATGGTGATGACCAACGCCCCCAACACCGGGTCCACTCCGACAAAGTTGGTATGAACTGGAATTGCATGCACAGATTGTTAGCTCCAAAAGCCAAGGTCGACGGCCGACAGAGGTAAAAAGTGATGCGAACCTTTGGTGATGAAATAAGTGGAGTACTCGAGGCAGTCGGCCTTGTTATCAATGGCAAAGGTGGCCGGCGAGAAGGGCGCCTGCGGGTGTCCAGCCTAATCCCCCCCCCCCACAACGTCAGCGTGTCTGCAAAGACCGTCGCTCAGGGCCACAGAGCTGGAAGTGTACCTCAAGCTTGAACTCCGAGTTGGGCAAAGAAACGATGGCAGACCCGGTCAGTGTCGGCCTGCGCTCACGGCTCTCACGGCTCTCCCGGCTGCCAGCGCGACAGTGTGATCCAGAATCAGACCAAAAAAAGACGGGATTTAAGGGCGACGAAGGGCGAGGTACCCGAGGAAGAAGCTCCGGTTGGAGGTTCGGCCGGAGAACCGCAGCGACGCGGTATCAGTGACCGCGTAATTGTGCAGCGGTTGATCCTGCATGGTGCAAATGCCCAAGTCAATGCCCGAGATGGCCACCCAAGAGAAGGAGGGAGGGGGGCAAGGCGACCAACCTGATAGCGCTTCCAGCGGTTTTGTTTTGACTTCTTCTTCTTCGTCTTCTTCTCGTAGGGCGGAAGCTCAGGAGGCTCTGCGTAGTTGCTGGGCGCTTCAGCCGTGGGCAAGTGGTCCTCATACACCGGGTCGTCGTCGTCGTCATCCCAGCCATCGTAGTCTCCCACATCAGTCACTAAGTCGCCGTCGTCCTCGTCGTCCGAGACATCCTCTGCGTCACCATCCCGAAGCGCGAAGCGTGTGAGATGCAAAAGATGATGAAATCCACGAATGCAAAGGGGCACGGTACGGTGCTTGAGCCAGGTGACGATCCTCTGCACGCCTCCTAATCCGGGCGGAAGATCGAGTTCGTTTTCTGTCACGTCGAGCTCTGAAAGGCCATTACGCACGATCAACAAGGATTAGACGATTTCGAGCCAAGAGAGAGGACAAATGCCAAGAGATTGCCGCTGGGGTTTGGGGGGGGGGGTAACAGCGCACCCCTGAGCTTCTCGAATAAACCGATGAGGACACGAGGCAGGTGGTGAATGTGGTTGTTGCGCACGTCGAGCACCTCGAGGGCCGGGCTGTGGGCCAGGTCACGCGGAAGCCACCTCAGCTGGTTCCCTCCGATGCGAAGCACCTGCAGGTGCGGCAATCTGCAGAGCGGGTGTTGAACGGTGAACATGTCCGCTCAGAATGAGGCGCTGAGCTCCCGGCAAGCGAGGCGTAGGAGGTTCGGTCCATGCACAGAGGAGGGGAGGCGGCACCGAGAGGCCTGGCCAGGGAGCTCGACGATCTTGTTGTCGGCCAGGTTGAGCACCCGCAAACCGGTCATCTCGTCAAAGAGGATGGTAGGAATGTAGATGAGGAAGTTGTTCGTCATGTGAAGCTCCTCCAACAGCTTGAGCCGGTACAGCTCCGTCGGGACGTCCGTCAAGCGGTTGTGGGACACGTCGAGCACGCGCAGGTTGCGAAGCAGCGAGAACGTCGGCGGCAGCTTGTTCAATTGATTGTGCGCCACGTTCAGCACGCTGGCATTCGATAGCAGGTGGCTGATCTCGGTCGGAAGAGCACTCAGGTTGTTTTGCGACAGGTCGACCTCGTAGGCGTCCAGCGTATCGTTGAGCTTGAGCCACCCACCCGCCTCGCTAGCGGCGGCGAGAGGGAAGTTGGCCAGCCCGAGATTGCGCAGCGCTACTGTGTGATCGCCCGATTGCAAGCAGGAATCCAGCGCGGCCTTGACCTGCGATTCGACTGCGATTCGACGGCTGGTGAGTTCATTTCCTGTACTTTCTAAGAAGAAATCACTCGAATGATGTACCCGTCGTGGTAGTGGGGGTGATCGCACGAGGCTTGGGGTCTTCGTTTTCTTCCGGCACAAAGCTCTCAGAGATGCAGTAGGCGCCGCCTGATTCAGGCAGCATCGACCAACACGTGCACAAACAACATCCACTCACTCGTGAATTTCAAGCCCCAATGTGCACCCGTTTGGCCCACGGGAAAGCGGTACCGCTACCGCTGGCCTCCTGTTCGATCTGGTGGGAGATGTCCTCCTTGAGCTGCTGAAAGGCGTCCGTGGAGAGGCCCGGACACGGGATGGCAAAGAGATGCCCGTTCTTGTTGATGAAGCTGTTGTGGCAAACAACACACGCTAAATAGTAAAAATAGGTTTCTTTTAATAATGAATAAAAATCGACCAATGGCGAACCTTGCGAATGTGGAGTAAGAGAGCGACTGGTCATCGGAGACCACGTTGATGCCCTCGCCTTTGGTATTGTTGGTGATACCGTTGAAGATCCGCGCTTGCCCTGCATTCGAGTGAGGAGCTCAATCTCATGAAAGAAAAACAAAGATAAAAAAAAGCCAAAACCCTTCCTTTCTTTACAGCTTATCACGTACCGTTCTTCACGTAGTGGATCGAAAAGGCACCCGGAGACCGCGTGCTGTAGCGCACCAAGAAAGCCTGTCGGCAGCGCAACAACCCAGCGGCAACAACCCGATTAAGAAACCAAGCCCCTCGTGGCCACGAACCAAGGCACAGCGGCGTTTGTTTGCAAGCAAACGAAAAGGAGTCTGGGGAACAAGGGTGTGGTGTGCGTGTGTGTGTGTGTGGACCTTATCGTTTGAGGGCATGTTATCGAGCAGCCGGAGGCAGTGGTCTCGCTCGCCATTCCCGTGAAACCACACGCGGCCTTCGTAGAGCACGCTCCGCACCTGCCGCCCCCAAAGCAGGCATCCGCGGGGACCAGCTTGAGCCAGCAGCATCCCGGGGGTGAGTGGATGGGATGTGCGTACCTTCTTGACGCACAGGCGCAGGGGCCCAAACCGCGACAAAAACAGCGCAAAGTCATTCTTGGACAAACGGGCTGCCTCGCCGTCTGTTCCGACCGCCGGTCGCCGAGAAGTGACGGGGTTGAGGGGGGCAAAAAGCATGCCTTGAGAACTGGGTTGCTTGGTTTGTTTGCGCAAGTCAAGGGAGGAGACAAAGGCCACCACGTACCGGCTTGTCCTTGCGCGAGGATGGCGACCAGGCACCGCTTGTCCAGTAACGACGCAGGGCCAAACTCACGGTCATATTGCGCAACTAAGTGCCGCACCTCCACTTGCTCCTGCGCCTCACCCGCCACCCCAACACAACTCGAGTCACACAAAGAAAGAAGGTCCCTTTTGCACTTTAGCGGAGGGGGGGGGTACGGAGGAAGAAGGGTAGGCAAGGAGGCATTGTTTCCAAAAGTCGTCTCCCTCGGAGTCTATTTCGCGAGGAGAAGTAGAAGTAGTTCTGGGTGTGATGGTCGATATGCCACTTCGACTGGCGAACATGTTGTGGGTGGCGGTTATTTTGTCTGAAAGCTTCGTTATGTGTGCGGCTCTTTCGTTTTTGTCTACAACTTAATTTTATTTTTAATTTTGGCTCAGTAAGTGGCCCGGACAAGGGTGCCACCACCGGTTCTTACCCAGCTTGCTGAAGCGTTTCTATCTTTTGCAGGAGATAGGGGGACCAATGGCGGCCGTACTTCTCCCACAAAGCTGGACGTTTCCAATCAGTGCCACGCACCTCACCTTTCGAAAACAACAAACGACAGGGGTTAGCAGTAGACGACCGTGCAGGCACAAAAACAAGAGCTTGTCAGATCAAGGTCTGCTGTACCTCGGCACTGATCAGAACCACAGCTGCATGCAAATTCGTCTACCTCGCGGCTTTCGGCGGTCGAGTAGTCAAACGTGATTTCCTGTTGGTGTCATTGAGTTGGAGAAACACCAACCCACACCTGGGGATGAAAGAGAGCGGGCAGCAGGGGACTCTATAGCCTACCTCACCAACGCCAATGTCGCGCATAGCGACAAGGATGGCTTCACCAGCAAGGCCAGAATTGGGATTACAGGAGTGGTTCACAAAGTCCTACATGACACCCACGTACATCAGATGAGACACACACAAAATGAAGCCAGGAGGGTTGTGCACGCACTGCGGGTTCTCGTTCGCCATACTTGAACGGAATCATGAAGATATCGTCATGGAGCTGCAGCACGTAGCTGTGCTCATCTTCAGGCACGTCTTCGAGCCCGGACGAAGAGACAATACGCCCTGCAAACACCGGAAATTTTCTTTTTTTTGTTGACCCGGGCCACGAAGAAGAGGGAAGAGAGGGGGGGGGTAGCGAAAACCTGTCCACACAACCAGCACTGTGCCTTTGGCGACCGGACCCTCACGGACGAACATGCCCCGCCCGTTCGGGCAGGTCTGGACCTGGAGGAAGGGCGCCACAAACGAGTAGCTGGCCCAAGCCGGCGCTTCTGCTGGGTCCTGCATTTCTGGGGGTGGTGTGTAAAAATGTTGCGCGCAACGTTATTGCCGGCTCTTGAGTAAGGGGGAAGCGAAAGAGAGAGACACTGAAGTGGTGGTAAACGGGCGGTTTTATTGCTCGTCTCTTGTGGTCTGCGGCGCTCGCAGCGTAAAGAATGGACAGAACTACTCCTCTCCTCGTGTTGTTGATCTTTTTTTTTCTTTCTATTCTCTTCTTTTGATCGTTCTTCTTCTTTCGCCGAGCTTTCGGTCTTCTTCTTCTTCACGGGGAGGAGGTGCGGCACTACACCGATGGTGACAAAGAGGTGGCGCGACGACCAACACGCACAACACAGTACACACAACGTACCGCTGCCGCCACACCCGAACGAACGACGCCAACAACCTCGCTACGGGGCGCGGATCAACCCGGGAGTGGGGGAGGCAAGAGGAACGCTACGGAAGGGTGGGAGCGGCGCGACACGGAGGGGTGCAAGCGGAGACGCGGAGTTGGGGAGACTGTGGATAGTGTGGTGGGGGGGAAGGAGTGTGGTGAGCGAAAGCCGGCTAGCTAAAAAAGAGAATAAACAGCAACAACGCTTGTAGAGACTGCTAGTGTTAGCCAGGCAAAAAACACAACACAGCAGCTCTAGTGGTGGTAAAAAGGGGTTCGGGAATACGTTTTATACACAAGGTGTCAGGCCTCAGAGTTGCAGCCAGAGAGAGTTGGTGGTGGGCGTTGGTGAACACCCCCCACGGTTGACACACAACAACTGCGCTGCTGTGATGCAACCCCTGTCGTCGCCGAAACCGCAGCCGGTAGTAGTGCGCCAAAGGCACAACAGCACAGCTGAGGACAGAGCGCGCAGGAGAAGTACCCGGAAGAGCAGAAGCAGCAGCAGCAGTTGAGCGAGACCGTGAGAGGCGACGACCAGAACCGCGGCCGACGTGATCAAAATTGACGTCCTTGCCCTGCTTGCTACGGAGGAGCGAGAGACATCTCATGTCCTCGCTACCTCGCGAAGAAGAGTGACTGGTCAGCGATCCGTCGTGTAACGCTAGCCAGCGGTGATAGGGAAGAGTGAGAGAGAGAGGTCAAGGAGACGAAGAGGAAGAAGCCAAAATCGCGGCCGCAAGCTTGTCGTGTAGGTCGTTGTAGTCGTCGTCGTCGTTGCTGGCCTTGAGTCACTCGATAGAGGTGGTGGTCGAAAGGAAAAAGTCCGAGTGGTCGCGTCCGAAACCGGAGGTTGACGGAGACGGTCCGGGGGGGCCTTGGAGGTTGTCCTGGTCGTCGCCTCAGTCGTCGTTGTTGTCCGGTGCGGCTTCTCCCGCGTCTTGTCCACCACGTACTCCAATCCTCTTCCACCTCTAACTCCTAGTGATGATTCCACCTGACCTGCTCTCCCTGAGAGCTGAGGAGGTGAATCGTCGTGGAAACTATAATGTACATCAACCACCTCGAAGAGGAGGGAGGAAGGGGGCCTTCCTCCTCTCCCTCGCGAGATGGCCGCCAACGCCGAGCAGGGGCCGCGGCGGTGGCGTGTTCAAAACGAAGGGCTAGCCTCACCTTGCGAAGGCTCGAGGTCGAGCCAGGCGTCCGGAAGGGATCCGCCAGACGAAGCAAAGAGCTCGTTGTACAGCTCCTCGTCGCTGAGCTCCTCCCCAACGGCACGTGACTTGGCGGCCGACGACAGAGAGGAGGATGCGCCGTCGAAGAAGAGATCCTCGATGGTGTTGAAGGAAAATCGC
This sequence comes from Acanthamoeba lenticulata, assembly GCA_002179805.1. Lineage (NCBI taxonomy): Eukaryota > Discosea > Longamoebia > Acanthamoebidae > Acanthamoeba > Acanthamoeba lenticulata. The sequence continues at coordinate 9,404 of NAVB01000912.1, forward strand.
TCGCCAGCACCGGTGCCGCCTACAGCAGAGCTCTGACCACCACCACCGGGGGACATCGGCGAGGAACAGCTGGGCGAGGTCTCCGTGCTCAGGAAACTCTCCACGTTGGAGTAGTCATAGTCGTCGCAGTCACTCGCGTCGGCGCCCGCCGAAAAGAGAGGCGAGCTGCCCACACTCGACCAGGGCTGCTGGTGATGGTGGTGACGACGAGTGGTGACCGCCACGGAGCGGCCTCCCAGGCCTTCGGCGCAGAGCGCACCGACCAGACCCGAGAGCTGCTCGACGTGCGCGGCCGGACTGCTTCTGACCGCCGAGCGCACGGCCTGCGTGCGAGAACTCGGCGCGATGGCGTGAAATGAATCGACCAGGCCGCGCAGGTGCGCTTCGAACGTCGCCTGTGGGGTATCGACGCCGGTCGAGGTAGCAGCGCTGCTCTCCTCAATGCGGCGGCGCTTAGCGGGCGGAGTAGGCTGGGCGAAGACGCCGGCCCCCGAGGAAGGCGTTGATGGTGTGGCCGGGGTCGATGAGGGGAACGGCGACGAGACCGGCAAGTTGAGCTGCGCCATGACCGTCTGGTAGAGGTTGGCGATGAGGTTCTGTTGGGCCTGCTGCTGGGCTTCGATGCGCGAGAGTGTATCTTGAATCGTCGTTGACTCGACGACCGCGGCGAGAGGGCGCTTCTTGCTGGTCGCCGTGGTTGCTTGCTTGTCGGCGGCAGCGGCGGCGGCGGCGGCCTTACGCTGTTCCTTGACCTTCTTGAGCTGCAGCGGCTTGGAGACGACTCGGATCGGATCGGAGAGGGCCGTGAGCGCCAGCGAAGCAGCGGCAAAGCGCAGGCGGAAGTGGGCGCCCTCGTGTTGGGACGAGAGCACGTTGAGCACGCATTCGACCGAAACCTTATCGCCCGTCGGATCGACAGTGCAGTTGTACTCGACTGGACGGCGCGAGACGTAGTGCACCGGCTTGTCCTCGAGCGAGTCGTACATGAGCGTCGCCTCCAACGTGCACTTGTGGAAATTGATGGCGCTCGAGTTGTGATTACCCACGAAGCCGAGCTGAATGGTGAAGGGCACATTCTTAATTACCGAATGCAGCTGCTTGTTCTGTCCATTTTTATAGATTGCCTCCTGCTCGGGGCTCTCTTGCGAGAGGATTACCAGCTGAGGTGATTGTGTTTGAGCCGCCATGGTTCTTGTGTGTGGGAGTCAAGATTTTGGTGGTGAATTTTTTTTTTTTTGATGGTTGGTTGTGGGGCTGGCGCGGAGGTGTGGCAGGCTTGGGGGCAGCTGGAGCTTGAAGAAAAAGTGGCGAAGTGGCGGCCGCTATTTGTACGACCGCGTGTCGCCAATAGGCCTTCCCTGAACACTGCCTTAGCCCGACTTTTTCCTTCCCACAAGTGGGACAAAATGGTCTATTTCCAGATTTTTGCGGGCACCGACCCAAGGACAAACGAAAAGTCGTCCGCTGGTCAAGCAGAGGGCTGGGGCGAGGGCACCAGACGTCCCAGGGGTCCGGTGCAAGGCGCGCAGTCCTCGTTGGTTTTGTAGATGACGTGGCCACGGAGGTAAGTGCGCTTGACGGTGCCCGTGAGTCGTTCGCCGTGGTACGGCGTCCGCTTGTTCTGGATGAAGAGCGCGTTTTCCTCGACGACAAACTCCTCCTCAGGATCCCACACGACAAAGTCGGCCTCCTTGCCCACCTCGATGCTGCCCTTCTTGGCGTCCAGCTTGACCAACTCGGCTGTCTGAAGGCACATCCACCGAGCCACCTGAGGGATCGTGAAGCCGCGCTTCTTGGCCTGCGTCCACACAATGCTAAGACCCAGTTGAAGTGACGAGATTCCGCCCCACGCCTGGTTCAACGATGGTTGTTTGGTTAGAGAAGCTAACACACACACATAGACTTTCTCGGGCAAAGCTTGTGAGCTTGTACCTTAAGGAAGTCGCCCTGCTCAAGCAGCTTCAGATCCGGAGTGCAAGGCGAGTGGTCAGAAATGACCTGTGTGATCACACCATCTCCGAGTGCTTGCCTGATCAGGGCAATCAACGGGGGAGGGGCAAGTGAGCGATCACACTTCATCCGTTATGGTCGTGCTGTGCATGCGCTATCATACCAGAGCTTATCGCGGTTGTTCTTCTCACGAATAGGCGGGCAGCACTTGAACAACGTGTTTCCATCAGGAACGTCCTCAGCGGCAAAGTACAGGTAGTGGTAAGTCGTTTCGGCAGTGATGGGCAGTCCCTCCTCCTTGGCCGCTTGCAGCATCGCGACGGCATCCGATGAAGACAAGTGCACAATGTGGCATCTTCTCGCCGCAGGAAAGAATGGTCAGCTCACTGTTCTGTCCTACACATGGGACAAACAACGAGAGGTTGGAGGAATAGGAAGAGGGAATCGCACCTCACACGGTACTCGCGGCACAGCCGGATGATGAGCGCAATAGCTTCGTTCTCCGCTTCCCGTGGGCGGGAACGGAGGAAGGTCTCATACTTGCTGCTTGTGCACGAATGATCCTGCAGACTCTTGCAAGCCTCGTCGATGGGTCCGCCGACTTCGGCGTGGAACATGAACACCACATCTCGGCCTGAGAGCATACAGTGTTAGAGTGCACTTCAAAGCCATGGCGGAAGCCCTCTTCATTGTAGGGCCAGGGCAAGCACATGCCTTGGTCCTGCAGCTTCTTCAGCTCGCTCATGGCGGCACGAATATGCTCTTCTTCAACATGCGGGAATTCATCAATGCCAGAGTGAACCATGAACGCCTGCTCTCCGGCAGCGTATGGCGTGCGCATTAGAGCTTCAACGTTTTTGCTTCAAGAGCAATCGGACAGTGATGAAGGAAGAGAGGGGGGGGGAAACGGTTACCTTGAAGCCTACTGCACCGGCATGAACCATCGGGCTGATCTCCTGGGCGTTGTTGGGCACAATGCCGCCCAGCAAGGCTGAAATTAAAATAAAAAATAAAAAAATAAAAAAAAAGTGCGCGTGAGACACTCACGTATCATACGTCCGCAGAAGCGTGAGCTTTACGTACCGACGTCAACCCAGAGCTTGCCCTCGGTATGATCCTGCTTGAGCTTCAGGGCATCGAGGGTTGTGGTCACCGGTGAGCTGCAGCAATGGGCAAAACTCAGAATAAGTAACGTGCGTGCGCGGTGAGCGGCGGAGAAGAAGGGACGGGATCAAAATGCGCTGGTACCAGTTGAGGGGCATGTCAACGACAGTGGTTACACCTCCCGCGGCGGCAGCTTGCGTGGCCGATGGAAACCCTTCCCAGGCGGTGCGGCCAGGGTCATTTATGTGTACATGGCTGTCCACAACTCCTGCAAAGCTCATCGGTGGTGAGCTTGGGCACATATATTCCGAAGTACGTGGAGAGAAGAAAAGAGGAAGATGGGGAAACAAAGAGCAGACACAACAACGTTGAGGAGCTCTACCTGGCATAATGACCAACCGTCCATAATCGTGAAACTTGGCACCTTCAGGGGCACTTGCAACTTTGCCGGTTTCCACTTTAGTGATTATTCCGTTTCTGTATGTACGTGTGTGGATGAGATGAAGAACGCCCACAGCGAGGAAGGCGCCCGAGAAAATAAGAAAAGTACTCGAAATGGATTGTTGCTGGAATCAGAGCATCACCAACAACAACGCGGTCGCTGCAGATAACCGTGTAAGCCTGGAAATCCGCTGCAGCACTCTCCATGTTGTGGTCTGATTGCGATGTGAAGGCCTTTCTCTTTTGTGTGAACAGCTGCTGCCTGTGCGCCACACCGAAGTCGTTCCCCACCTACGGACTTTTCGGCGGGGAGTGTGCGCGATTTGCGCTCAATCTCCAAGAAAGGTCTGTTCTCTGGAAGGACGCGACCATGCCCACCACTGGACAAACGAAGTCGTACCCCTGTCCCCCGTTCGGCCTGCGTTAGCACAGGACCGGACAATCTCCTGGCGGAGCCAACGCAATATGTCTGAGCTCTTTCCAGGTTTGGGTGAGGCTCTCTGCTGAGACCGGCCTATGGAACTTCATGTTGGCTGCATGTGTCCACTATCAGATGTGTGTTCAACTTGCGGAGTATGATCCGAAGCCACCACCGCGGCTGCCCTACCGCAGCAAAGTCCGACACAAAAAAAAGGCCACGTGGCAAGACCGGCACGGTGAATTCGAAGTTTTGATTGTTCTTGCGTTTGCGTACAAAGATGGCTGCCGTGGTTAAAGACACTGTCGGGCGCTTCAGTAACGTGGTTGCTGACTACGTCAAGTAAGAGCAGCACAAATGCCAAAATCAAAAAAAATTAATACTATGAATAATATTAAGAGTTATTATTATAATTTAAATAAACAAAAAACAAGCATTTCTAATGATGTGCTTCGATTTAGGTATCGTCCCAGTTATCCACCGGAGGTTTTCGAACTCCTGCGCGATGAAGGTGTCACCACCGACCATCTTGTGGCCGACGTTGGTGCCGGCACTGGCATCTTCACTCGGATGCTTGTGGAGCAAGGTTTCCGTGTGGTAGCTGTCGAGCCTAACGACGAAATGAGGAAGGGCACGTTCTCGTTGAACGAGAATGGTGTTAGTCCGCTCAACGCTGATCTTTGTTGAGCCGGTGCTGTTGCAGCGGCGGAGGCGTCCCTCGCGGCAGAGCTGAGCAGCGGTCGACTGACGAGCCTGGCCGGTAAATCGGAGGCAACTGGCCTGCCCGACCATTCCGTCGACGTGATCATCGCCGCACAGGTGCCCTACTCCACTTGTCTTCGTGCTAGGTGGTGTGTTCTCTTATCCGCAACGACCGGCTATGTGACGGCAGGCATTCCACTGGTTCGCCCATGATGCCGCCAAGATTGAGTTCAAGCGTATTCTCAAGGCCAAGGCGGAGTCTGGCGTCAAGAGTCAGGTTTTCCTGATCTGGAACAACTTCAGCTCAGACGTCGAGAGCGGAGGTTCTGTTCCCCTTGGACGATACTCGTATCAACTCGTTGTCTCACATGAGGGCGCGGATCGCTGCAGGCACTGATATGATGCGGGATTATGAGGATGCCCTGATCGAGTACGCGATTGACTACCTCAAAGTGGCGCATGGATGGGTCTCGAAGAAGGGCAGTCCCGTTCTGCCCAAGTTCTTCGCTGAGGGCCAGCTCAAAAAGGCGGCCTTCGCGGCCAAGAACAATCAGAAGTTCGACCTCGAGGGCTTCAAGGGGCGGTGCCTGTCCTCTTCCTATGCGCCCAAGCCGGATCACCCCAACTACGAACCTCTCATGCGCAGGCTCGAAGCCATCTTCGAGAAGTACAACGAGGGCGGGCTGGTAGAATTCCGCTACACGACCGAAGTGTTTTATGGCACCATTTAAATAGGAGGCCAGGCTCATTCACCCCGGTTCTGGTCTCATTTGTTGTCTTCTTCGGGGCCAGCGAGGCGAGCTTCAATCAGGTTGAGTCGCTGTTGGCGCGAATGCACTTCCGTCATGACCAGGCCAGCTGAGGCCAACAGCAGCTTGTACTCCACTTCCGTCCGTTCCTTGGCGCCCAGCATCACCATCATGTCTGTGCAGCTTGTGGTGAGACGCGCAGGTTACCAACTAGTTGACGGGAAAACGAACGCAAGTCCATGATGGTGCTGGCGAAGGTGGATCCACCTCGCGGGACAATGTGTTCCATCACCAGCAACTTGCTGTGCGGCCTCATTGCCTTCCGCAGTGCCGTTAAGATCTGCCTCGCCTGATGTGGAGGTTAATCAATGAGGCCTCCCGTTGGGGGGGGGAGCGAGCAGCAAGTACCTCAGGATCAGCCCAGTCATGGATGATGGCCTTGATGATGTAAAGATCCAGGCCGACAGGAATCCCGGTATTCTCGTCAAGGAAGCTTCCTGCATGCAGCTCCACTCTATTGGCCAATGGCAAGCGTTAATGGTAGGCGCCTAAAGACGAGGCTGCTGGTTGGTGGATTGCACCTTTCACGGAGCCCATCTGGCACCACCACCTTGTCGATGACACTTTGGATCTCAAACAACTGACCCTTGCGGATGTCGGGGTACTTGTTGAGGATTCCGACGACAGGCTACAGAGCAAGACTGGTCAGTACGGCCATCATTCTCAGGATCAAGCGAGCGAACGGCCTGGAGGACGACATACTTCCCCCCACATCAGCCACTGAGGAAACTTGAGAGAAGTCATAGCTGAGTGGTGTTGGCTCATGGCCTGGCTGAAGTACTGCTCCGCCGGGGCCTGATGAGAACCGTGTTGATTGGATTGTTGGAATGGGTCCCCTACCTGATTGATATCATCATGCTCCAAGAGGTAGTCCCAGAAGGTGGGCTTTCCGAGCGTTGCTGGCACTGACGACTGTCCTGTCTTTACTGTCTCCAACCCTTCCTACACTCTGCAACGGCCCTCTCAGTCAGTTGATCAGCCAATCAAGTCGCACCGTGATGACGGACGCACCGATAGACAGCATCATGACCCAGCATAAGCACCAGGTGGCGCAAGGGAGCACCTTGACGCAAGAGATGGCTTGTTTCATTCAGGCTAAACTGCGTCTGGTAGTAGTTCACTTTCTTGTAGAGGCAGTCAGCCCAACTGGGTCAACAAAAAACAAAAGAGCTTATTGAAAACATACATCAACTGGCCCCTCGTGCATGTCCAGAAACTCAAGACCAGCCACGCAGCGCAGCAAGCGGAACAGCGGCTCGGGTTGCTGGTCGGGTGCCACTCTTGGCGCAATTTCCTCCGCTGTCAAGGGCTTCAGCACGCCAATCCAGGTTAGAATGGGGCTTTGGGGAAGAGAAGGTGAGCATAAAACTTGTACCTAACCAGCGTCGGCAATGATGTCCACAATTCCCATCTTGGTGAAGGTGAACAACACTAGAGACATCGAGAAGCCTGCGTGTGAGAGGTTCTTGTGAGTTTCTCTTGGCCAGTGGTGCAAGCTCAGCCCATTTCCCCTAATGGTGTTGAAAATCTTGTCCATTCTTGAGGAAGAAGAAGCTTAAGGGTTGTCAACAACAAGCCTCGGGCCAATGTTGAGTTTTATTACGTGCGGTCAATATGCCTAATTTCGAATAAAATCGAGCATTAACTGTTCTGAGGCCACCACCAGGAAAATCTGGTGGAGAGCGACGAGGCAATCTACTGTCCCCCGCGGAGGGCTTTCTCAATCAGGTCCTCATCGGCGTGGAAGGGCAGTGTGACCTGCAGTCCAGGCGTCAGTTCCATGGCGCGTCGGATCGCGTGTTCCTGTGTATGCATTTGGCACCAGCCGATAACCAACCAAAGAGTCAGGGCCAGGTGTCGTCCATCAAGCTTTCAGGAGAAATGGCGGCGTACAGCGTTCTCGTTGGTGCCCCACGCGCGGCGTGCGATGCCGTTATTGACGTCCCAGAAGAGCATGTTACGCGCACGACGCGCCGCATCATCAGACCTGCGCAATTTATAAGCAAAGTTAGTCGTGGTCACATAAGGCTCATGCGTGAGCACGTTGTGTTCGTACCCATCGAGAACAAGGCCGAAGCCTCCGTTCATAACCTCGCCCCAACCCACACCACCGCCGTTGTGAAGCGCAACCCATGTGGCCCCGCGCATGGCGTCGCCCACAAAGTTCTGCCCAAGATGAAAAATAAGAATGAGGGTGAGCAAAGCGGCACGGAGGGGGAAGGCAAAAAAAGCTGAGACATGCCTGCACGGCCATGTCAGCGGTGAACGTGGAGCCATCTGTAATGTTGGAGGTCTCGCGATAGGGACTGTCCGTCCCGCTGTGAATAAAACGAGCAATCAAGAGTGAGTAGGGTATCAAAAGAAGTGGAAAAAAAGAAGCGCAACGTCAAAGCACGCACCTGACGTCATGGTGGTCGCGAGAGATAACAACAGGCGCTTTGAGGCGGCCGTCCTTGACGGCTTGGTTGATCGCCTCCGCGATCGCAATCCTGCCAAAGGCGTCCACGTAGAGGATGCGGGCTTGTGATCCCACGACCTGGATGCACCAGTTGAAGGGGAAGGGCAAGCCCATCAACAAATTGCACAAGCAACTGACGTAGTGACGTGCTACGAACCAGCTTGTGCTCGGCAGCCTGGGTAATCCACAGGTAGTTGTCCTCGTACTGCTGCTTCGACTTCTCGGGCGACGAGTCTCGCAGCCCTCCTACGATCTCCGCGGCGAGCTTATCGGTCAGGGCGAGATCCTCGGGATCGCCCGACGTACACACCCCTACGATGGTACCGAGCAGTCAGTGACCGCATCGTTCAACAAATACTTGGCACCCGTTGATGATGACAATGGCAACGTACAACGGAAGGGTCCGAAGCCAAGAGAAAAGATGTCGCCCATGATGTCCTGCACATAGGAGGGATACTTGAACGTCTCGCCATCCTCCGCCATGATGTCCGCTCCCGCCCTGCTGGCCTCAAGCAGGCTGCACTCAAACAACGGCGGCAATATCAAGTTTATTCACGTGTTAGCCACAGCTAATGCTGATCAACGAGGACAGAGGGGGGTGAGGAGGAAGGCATACAAGGAATTGCCATAGTCCCAGAAGCGCATGCCCCTCTGGGTGAGGTTGTTGACCGCCTTGACGTGCCGCCGCAAGCTCTCTTGGACCAATTCTCTGAGTGGATGAAACGCCCGATGAGGAGCCAGAAGGAGGGAATCCCTGGTGCACAAAGCGAGAGGGAGCAGGCAGGTTACTTGAACTTGGCCGGGTCCTTGCTCATCATCTCGTTGGCCTCATCGAAGGAAAGGCCCACCGGGTAGTAGCCCCCGCTGTAGGGGTTGTGAAGCGACGTTTGATCGCTGCCCAGTTCCTGCGGGCAAGGGACGATTGAGCTGGCAAAGATAGGGAAAGGGGAGCAAATGGAATCGGGGAAGGCGCATCGTACGACGAGCATTTCATCTTCCTGCGCCAAACGTTCCCACAAGTCAACCACATTGCCCTGATAGGCAATGCTGAGGGTCTCTTTGGCCTGACGGGCCTTCTTGATGCGTGCGATCACATCGTCAAGCGAGGTGAAGACTTCCATCACCCAGCCCTGCTGCTGCCGCTTCTTGGTCGCCGCGGCTGTAGCGTCACGTTCCACACCAAGCGCCAAGTTAGCGCTATGACAGGACAAGGGAAGGGGGAAGAAATGGAAGGGTGAGTGAGCGCCATACGAGACACTTCAGCCACAACACCGATCGCGCCACAGATGACGGCAGCCTTGGGCTGTGCACCACTCATGCCACCCAGGCCGGCGGTGACGAACACCTGCGTTGATCAACAAACCATCAATCAGTAACACGTCGGTGCGTGAAACAATATCCGGATGAACAGCGTGAATGAACAGACCTTGCCGGCCAGATCCGACGTGGACAGGTACTTGCGACCGGCGTTAAGAAGCGTGATGGTAGTGCCATGCACAATTCCCTGTGGGCCGATGTCTGTACGTCCAAGCGAGAACTGGTGTAAGATTGTGGGCCTCTGCCAGAGAGGAAGCCTTTTGGATACGTACAGCAGTAGCTGCCTGCGGTCATCTGCCCGTACATGGTGACGCCCTGCGCGTGCATCTTCTCGTACAGCTCCTTCGACGAGTAGTTGGGAATCACCATACCGTTGGTGATCACCACGCGCGGCGAGTCCTTGGTGCTGGGGAAAAGCCTGTGGTGGTGACGTGCTACAGGTTTTAGCAACTTCTTGCTGAAAGTGTGGAGTCTGCCTGCGCATCGTACCCAAGCGGATGTCCTGAGTACATGACCAGCGTCTGCTCGTCGGTCATCTGTGACAGGTATTTCATGACCAGGTGATACTGAGCCCTGCCCATGCACAAGTAGACCAACCAATACGTGAGCATTGACCGCTCTGCCGTAACTAAGTCTGCACATCGTGTACCAGTTCTGGAAGACGCAGCCATTACCGCCGTAGGTGATGAGTTCATGCGGGAACTGCGCCACCGCCGGGTCGAGGTTGTTCATGATCATCATCATGATGGCCGCAGCTGCAGGAGAAGGTACAACATGACACAGTTAGGAGAGCAATCAACTCATTTGAGCACAAACTCGCACCAACGCTCACGGAAGCACGAACACCACAACATGCAAACAAAGACAAAGGGGGGAGAAGAAGGCGGACCTTGCTGGCACTTGGCCGGATAGAAATCAATGGGGTAAGCGCGCATGGGATAAGTGGTGGGACGGAATCTGTACATGTAGATGTGTCCAAAGTCGGCCAGCTCCTGCGCGAACTCGGGGGCAAGGGAGGCGTGGAGCTCCGTGGGGAAGTAGCGAAGGGCATTGGCGATAGCGCGCTTGCGCTCCGCCTCGTTCAAGCCGGGTGTGCGGACAGGGGCATGAGGCACCGACGCATCGCGGCCCTCCTCCCTGACACGAGAGGCTGGTGCATCCAGCGGTAAACCCTCTGCCAGCGCCTTCAGCGCTTCCCTGGCGCTTGTCATGTCCATCTTAATTGCCTTGGTCTCAGTCACCGTACTTGTGGTGCCACTAGATCCTTGCATTGTTGCGGGAGTAGGCGCGAGCTGATTTAATCAATGGGAACAAGATATGTGCAAGCGTGACGACAGCAGCGCTGTGTGGGCCGATAGCGCAGGATGACGCAGCTCGTAGGACTTTACCCGTAATCTGCGAAAATTCGCCCCAGCTGCGGAAGAACCCGAGAAGAAAGGAAACATGGAAGAAACTATTTGCTGTTTTAGTGCCTCCCTTCGTGTGTCTGTTGGCTTGAGGAAGAAGAGGGGCTGCTGAAAAGACCCAAGGCTTGAAGAGTGTGCGCAAGAGAAGAAATTTCATCGTCTGACACAGGCTTGCCGGTTGTTTCTCCCGCGTGATCGCTAGAGGCCAGTGCTGGTGAGTCGTCTCTTGGTGGCAGGGGAGGAGGATGTTGTTGCTCCTCGTTCTCTGTCTTGTGCGGGCTGTATGCTTCTCTTACGGGCTGGTACTCAGGATGCCACTCGGCCTGAGTGCTTGATGGCCGTCGACCGCGAGAATCCGGTTCAGCAAAGAGGCGCTGGCGGAGAGAACGCACGTCTACTCTCTTGAAGTCTTCTCTCCAGCCAGCGTGATGTGCAGAGGACGACGTTTGTGGAACCTGCTGCTCAAAACGTTGCCGAAGCAGCTGGACCTGCAGAAGCTGGTGAGATTATGCTGGGAAGTGCATGCGGAGGGGGGGGGGGCGCACTCTGCTCAGGCCAGCGGCAGCCGGGTTGGAAACAACTTCTAGTTTCTCACAAGCAAAACGGTGTGAGGAGTGGTGGTGTAACTCGGGAGGGGATAAACTTACTTGGTGGTGAGGGATTGTCGTCTGTGGTAATGCGTTCCATCTGTGGGTGTAGTTTGTACAACGCAGCGCTCTCAGCGGCGAGCGGACGTCGAGAGGACTCTGTCTTGCGGCGGTAAGAAAAGAGAGCAAGTTTCCGCAGAAGGCACACAGAAGTTTCTGCGATAACCAGCGACCACAATAAGAAGGTTCGGCCGTGGGAAGGCCGAAGTGCATTGTTACACCTCTTGTGAGGGATCCCTTACAACTTGGCTTTGCCCTTCTTCAACTCAAGCTGTCCAACGGTGCGAAGATGGACTTCGTCCGGTCCGTCTAATCAGAGGAGCGCAATCAAGTCAGCCTGGCGAATCACCATTGAAAAGAGATGCAGAGAACGCACCAGCAATGCGGAGGGTGCGGATATTGGCCCAAGCGCGTGCGAGAATGAAGTCGTCGCTGACGCCTGACACAAGCAAGACTCGAGTAAGAATCAAAAGGGGGCAGAAAACGACACCAGCGCTGCATATTTGTGTACGAACCAGCAGCGCCGTGAGCCTGGACAGCTCGATCAATCACGCGAAGAGCCATGCTCGGGGCCACAACTTTAATCATGGCGATGTAGTCTCTTGCAGCCTTGTTGCCCACCGTGTCCATCCTGTCGATCCCCGCCCCAGGCACGCGTGAGCATTTTTGCTACGGTTGTGTCGAAGCTCCAGGCAGGGAATCAAGCATACATGTGCGCCGCTTTCAGGGTCAGGAGCCGAGCCTGCTCGATCTCGGTGCGGGAGAGGGCAATATCCTGCAGAATGCTGCCCTGCTGAGACAGCAGCTTGCCGAAAGCCTTCCTCGTAGTGACGCGTGCCACCATAAGCTCCAAACAACGTTCCGCCATGCCTGTGCTCCACCACCAACAGCACCAGTACGTTGGTCAAGGTGAATGAACATGAGCATCGTGATGGCAGGCTCGGTACCGATGGTTCGCATGCAGTGATGAATACGGCCAGGTCCAAGGCGGCCCTGCGCAATCTCGAAACCGCGACCCTCGCCCAAGAGAATGTTGCTGGCCGGTACGCGCACATTCTGAGGCGACACCAACACGTCAGCAAAGAAAAGATGTAATAATAAGGTATGTTTCTGCGAATGTACCTCAAAGTGTATTTCCATGTGGCCATGTGGCGCGTCGTTGTAGCCGTACACAGGAAGGAAGCGTTGCACCTTGACACCTATCACCACAAACAACGCACTCGGTGAGTTTGAGGTAACGCGTTAAGGCTGGTGCAGGGTAAATAGAACCAGGTGTATCCATGGGTACTAGGATCATCGATTGCTGTTGGTGTGTGGGAGCCGACGGATCAGTCTTGCCCTGTTGTTGTTGGGTTAACGGAAAGTTGTTGGTGAGCACGTTGGAGGGAAAAAAGGGAGGCCTCCTCAAGGACGATTACCATCACAATCAACAACTTGCAGCGAGGGTCGCCAGCACCAGAGGTCCACCACTTCTTGCCATTGATGACATAGCTATCGCCGTCCCGCTTGATGAGGGTAGAAATATTGGTGGCATCGGACGAGGCCTAGCACGCGGCATGTGCGCAATATATGAAGATTGTGTGAGCCTGGCACTGGGAGCAGCGGGAGAAGAGGTGTACGTACAGTGTCAGGTTCGGTCATGGCGAACCCGCTGCGAATCTCACCATTCAGTAGTGGCACCAGCCACTTCTTCTTATGCTCCTCGGAGCCATACCGCACCAGCACTTCCATATTGCCCTGCGCGTCGGAGCCGTGAGTTGGATGTGCCGTTTAGGGTCTCCTACAGGGAACGGTGGGGATCAGTACCGTGTCCGGAGCGCTGCAGTTGAACACCTCTGGCGCAAAGAAGCTGCGGCCCATGATTTCGCACAGCGGGGCATATTCGAGGTTGGTAAGGCCAGCGCCAAACTGTGACTCGGGCAAGAACAGGTTCCACAAGCCCTCAGCCTGGCTCACGAGCAGGAAGAAATTGTCAGTGATCGGCCTGCAAGGTGCACAAAGGCAAGGAGCCACCTTGGCTTTCTGTTTAATGCTTTCGAGGGTCGGGCTGGGCGTCCAGGGGAGGCGCGGTTGATTCATTTCCTCATGGATCTTGGCCTCGTTGGGGTAGATGTGAGCGTCCATGAACGCTCGCACACGCTCCTGTAACTGCTTGCTGCGTGCAGAGGCTTCAAAAATTGCCTGCACAAGCCAGTTAGGGCCATCATCCTCCCCATGCCTCTGGCGGTCTCAAACAACGTACCATGGTTGTGTTATCTTGTGTCTTCGGCAGGAGAAGAAGCAGCACAGCCAGCAAAAGAAACTTTACGGGTGGAGGGAGAAATGCTGCGGGGGTTACCAATTTTCCCACCGCACTTTTTCTTTTTCTTTTGTGTTTGTTTTCTTTTACGTTTAAATTTCTGTGTTTGATTCAGCACTGGGGAACGTTCTGCCGCAAGGTCTGCACGCATCTCCGTCAGCGACATATGGCCAACACAGGGCTCACTGCATTGCCTCCTGAGATTTTGGTCGCGGTGGCCATGCATATGGGACCGAAGGAGTGGTTGAGGCTGACATGTGTCAACCGTGCCTTTCGTCTCCTCTTCTCCCATCAACCCTTTTGGCGCCGCCTCCACCTTCAGCGACGTGCCTTCGGGGTAAGCCTCGAGCCAAGCGCAAGTGAAGACAGTAAGACCGACTGGCGATGGCAATGTCTGAAGGGATGGGCAGCCGACAAGTGGCGCGGGGCGGCTCACTGGCGTTGGCGACAGCGACGACTTGAAGGCCACCAAGGTGCTCCAGTCATTGGATTCATTCTGCAATCACATGAGCGAGCGTTGAACTTTCTCTTTTTGAACTTGCTCTTTTGTCAGGCTCGGTGCGAGCTGTGCAGCTGCTGCAGAAGTATGTCGTTAGTGGAGCGCTCGATGGTCGTCTCAAAGGTACTTATCAGAGCGTGTTTCTTGTACAAAGTGCTCAAGGCCTTAAACTCGGGGTTATCGAGCGCAGTGTGGGAGCGGGACACCGGACGCTGCCGCTACAGTTTTTCAAAACATCAAGGAGCCATAACATGCTTGCGCTACGACTCGCACACTCGAGTGATGGTTAGCGGTTCACTAGACCGCACGCTGCAGTACTCTTCCACCCACCAGGTCATGTGCTTCAATTCGACTGATTGGTTAGTGCCAGCATGTACAATCTCCTGAGCGGCGTCACCAACAGCGTTGGGCATGCTGGCCAGGTCCTTGCACTCCAGATGCGCGACGATACTCTCTACACAGGCGCGCAGTACATCAAAACCTTGTCCGCGGCAAGTTCGTGGAGTAAGCTAATGCAGGAGAAGTGGTATCTCTTGTGGTTATGATGACAGGAGGTTCACACTGCCTTGTCTACCTGTACAGCGTGACAACGAAGAAGGTGACCTCGGTATTGACCGGACACGATGGCTCCGTTACCAGCCTCTCGGCCGACTGGGCAAGCCACCTTCTTGCCAGTGGCGGAACCGAAGGAATCGTCAAACTTGCTGATCCTCGTTTGCCCCGATCAGTCTTGCCGGAGAAGTTGATAGGCCACACCGCCGCCATCAACGCAGTCAGCGTGAAGGACAACATCGTCGTCACTTCTTCTCACGACCAAAAGGGCGAGCTCTTTATTTGGGATCTGCGCAGCCTGGTGCGTGCGAGCAGACCTCATCGCCCAGCTGCAGCCACCCGCGTACAACCCTAGAGTCTTACCCACCGCGGCGCTTATGCTGCATACGGCAGGGCGAACGCAACAACAAGCCGCCCGCAGCGTTATTGCAGAGGCTGGCAGGTGAGCACCCCGTTAAGAGTTCATTCTACGACGGCACCAAGCTCTTCAGCAGCACCACCGGCGAGAACTGTGTGCGGTACGCTGCTTCTGCACGCGTTGCGCTTGTTTGGCACTTGCACTCCCGTCTCACACTGTCGCGCGTATGTAGCGTGTGGGATCCTCGCGACTGGACGTGTGCGGCCAAGTGGCCACACCGGACTGCACTGCTCTGCGTCGACGGTCCCTCGCTCGGGGGATTTGTCGCCGGAGGACAAGACTACAACGTTTACCTGTGGGAGAAGCAATCCAAGAAACAGGATCGCGAGCTGGTACGTGGTGATGACCCGTAGACGATGGAAAAACAAAACTGACACCAGTATGTTATCAGGAGGAGCCAGATGAACTGCACCGCAGGTACAAGCGCAAGGCAACTCAGGACGATCCGCCAGACTTCAAGGGACACAAACAACACAGACCACATACGTCGAGTGAGACCAGCGCCAGCGCCCGCCATCAATACACAACCTCACAAGCAGCAGAGCTGCGCAGTCGACATACACGCGGTCGCCCATCCAGCGGTGCTGAGAGAACGCAAAAGACGCAGGCACGCTTCCGGCGGTGACGACTTTTTCTTCGGAGAAAGAAAAAAGAGAAAAACGTAAAAAAGAGAGAAGACTCCTTTTTTTTTCAATTGAAGACGTGCAGATGGAAGGCCCACGGCTGGTGGAAGCGGCAAGCAAGGGGCAGTACGAGGTGGTGGCGCAGCTGTTGAAGGAGAAATCGGGCAAGTCGGCCATAAACCACGCCGACGAGGTGCGAGAGACGGCCCTTTACAAAGCGGTTACCTTCAACCACGCCAATATAGGTCTCTACTCTCCCCTCCCGGCCTGTGACGTGTTGGTGTGCATCGAGCCTGACGTGTGCCGGCCGTTGTTTCCTGTGATGGACAGTGAAACTGCTGCTTGATAACGGAGCCGACCCAAACATTGCAAACGACCTGATGTACACCCCACTGCACGAGGCTGCACAGTACGGCCACACCGAGGTACCTACAACGTGCCCACCAAGAAGTAGTGGTGCTGAACCACACTAGGCGCTGAAGCTCACGACGAGTGCAATAGTGCGTGCGGTTGTTGTTGGACGCCGGAGCGGCGACCACAGGACGCAATCACAACAAATTGACGCCGTACGGGCTGGCCATCAAGCGAAACCACAAGAAGGCAGCCAAGGAGTTGATGAAAGGATGAACTTCTTCGACCATTTGTTTTTAACCCGTGTAGAATTACAAATAATAACAACATGATGACGCTCCATTACCCGGTTCTCCAGGTCGGCAGGCCAGCTGTTGTTGCTCAGCGCCCTCTTAGCTGAGGAGGCACCTGTACCATTTGCCCTCTCGCATCTTCGTCTTTGAGCCGCTGCTGGCCACCGCATCCCCGGACTCGGTCTCCGGCTCGCTCTTGATGCAGCCGAGAGGCAAAGCGAGCGCGCTCCCTGTCCGTTTTGGCTCCGGCTTGCGTGGACTCACCTGGAGCACGGCATTGGATCTGTCTCGATAGACGACAGAAGCTTCCCCTGGCGAGGGCTCCGACTCTGGTTCATCCGGATCATCCGCGTCCTCAGGCGCGGGGCTCGCCTCGGGTGACGGCCTCATGTCGCCTGATGCGGACGCGGACTGCGCAGAGCCTATGTTGCCGTCGCTCGTGCCGGCCGAAGGCGCGGCCTGCTGTGCCCGAGTGAGCGCCGCCTTCCGCTTCTCCATCTCCCCGAAGAAGTTGAGCATCATGCTCACGAACTGCTCGTCGGTCATGTCCTGCTCCTGTTTTTCATCCGAGTCTCTGCGGTTGTCCTCCTGCAGCTTGACCTGGAGCTCCATGGCTTCATTGAAGCCATACACGATGTGCGACTTGCGGCACGGGTTCTGCAGGAACTCCAGTGTACCGTCCGTTGTGTTCAGCGAGGCTTGGCGGCTCAGGCTCATCAGCCTTCGCCGCGTGGCCGGCACGGCGGCGCCTGGTGGCCGTCCATCGATTTCACTCGACTCCGCCACACCAGCGCGCAACCAGGAGCCAGAGGCGTGCTCAGACGGCGCTGGAGATGGCGCTGACGATGTTGATGGTACGGCGGCGCTTTGGGAGGAGCCAACGTTGGTCGACGTTGGAGTGTAAGCCAAGGGGTGGCGTGACGGAAGGTGGCTCGGCCCGCTGCCGTGGCTGGCCAGGTGGTGGTTGCTGGCGCGTGGCCGTGAGGCCGTCTCGAGGGCGACGTGTTGGAGGCGGATGATTTCCTTGAGGTCCACCACGAAGCGCTGCATAATCGCCTTGAACTCGCTCTCTAGAACCACGGCTTGCCCAGGCAGAGGCTCCCGCGCGTTGTGTATCATCTGAGCACCCTTCAAGATGAGCTCCTTCATGTAGCGCAGCAGACCCTTGCTCAGCGTCCGCTGGCGCTTCCTGTCTGCTGACACCTCCGCGACTTGGGTGGACCCACGTGCGGGTCCATCAAAGCAGTCGAGCACGCACTCAAGTACACCAGAAAGCGAACGAAGAGCGGAGACCAAGGAGGCGCTTGGCGTGTCGGTGAATTGCGGGTCGGCGGCGTGCAACAGTTGGACGCACTCGAGGGTGTAGCGGGCGGAACGGCTCACCTCGTGCGCAAGCTCGCTCAGTCTCGCCAGTCGCGCCCTCTCTTTCGAGAAGTCGAAATCCATTCACCACCGTCTTCGCTCTGGTTGTCTTTGTCAGGAGGTTGTTGCCAACAAGCCTCCTTGAACAGCCCGCGATTATTAATTATTGCTGGTTGCAGAGGTGAAAATGAAAAACAAAATTTTAAGTTATTCTGGAGCAGACCTTTTCCAAGAAAACAAGTTGAGTGGCGTTTTCTTTTTATACTCTGTTAATTGCTTCTTTTTCAGGCAACTTGCGTTCGCAGCAAGTCCGGCAGCGCCAGAAACTGAAGCGCAGAAGGCTCGACGAGAAAGAGGTTCAAGGGGCAAAGAAGACTAGTAGCTCAGGCATGGAGGGGCGTGTGCTGAGCCAGTTTATGGCGGTCACTGGGGCCGACGAGAGCACCGCCAAGTACTACCTAGAGGCGAATGGATACGACCTCGAGGTTCCCACTACTCATAATTGTTTTTTCAGTCCTTCTCTAATCCTTTCTATTATCCCTTTCTTTTGGGCCCCGCTACAGAAAGCCACGGTCTTGTTCTTTGACTCGGGCGGGGTGCGTTTGCCACACTTGGCATGGGAAGGGAAGGGGCGTGCACGACTGACGGGGCAGCTGCACTGGCCAGGCGGCTGTGGCGCCCTCCGCCGCCTCTGCCACAGGGGGAACCGCGCCCAAAGAGGAGACGGCCAAGAACGTGGGCCTCGAATTCGATGCCCTGGACTACGGCCAGCAGCTGCAGTCCACTCTGGCCGCCCTGCTGGACTCGCCCACCGTCTTCAGCGACGTCACGCTGTTGGTCCACGGCGAGACGGTCATGCTCCGCTCTTTTTTTCCTTCCCCTGAAGTGGCTGGCCGGCCTGACGCCGTGTGACGTCCAGATCCCGGCCCACCGCCTGGTGCTGAGCGCTTGGAGCCCGACCCTGCGTACGCTCCTGCTGGCCAACACGGACAAGAAGGAAATCGAGCTGCAACTGCCCCACCAGGAGCACAGCCTCCCCGTTTTCAAGCAAGTCCTCCGGTGCGGACCCCTCGCTCACATCATCCAAAATGGCTGGTCTTCATGTGGCTCACTTGCCCTCCGCAGGTTCATCTACACCGGCGTCGCGGAGCTGTCGACGGAGATCGCTGTCCCGCTCCTCGTATGGCGCCGTCTATTCTGCTTTTCTCTTTGTCTCTCTTGCTCGCCCTTACACACACGTGTACAGGAGCTGGCGAACCAGCTGCAGGTGCAGAGCCTCAAGGACAAGACGAGCGAGTTCATCTTTGTCTCTGACCAGAAGAAGGACATCGGCGTGCTCCTGGTATGTTGTAGCGCCTCTCCTTCACCGCCCTTTTCCCGGGATGCCCCTGCTGACGCACACACGCAGGAGCTCGCCCGGCAGCACGACTCCAAGCACCTGGAGCAGCGCTGTGCGGCCCACCTGGGTACTTCCTCCTCATGCTCTCTCTCTCTCTCTCTCTTTCCTTCCTTCCCGCAACGCTGCCCGTCCCAGCCAGCCGCTCACTCACGCACACACAATCAACGCCAAAACACTCTTTAGCGGAGCACTTTGACGAGTGCCTGCGGAGCGACAGCCTCATGAGCCTGCCGCTGAGCACGTGGGAGGAGCTGCTGCAGCGGTCCGACCTCAAGGTCAGCAGGGAGGAAGACGTGTTCAACGCCGTCCTCAAGTACGCCCAGCTGAACCCGGCCACCAAGGAGGACACCCTCAAGCGGCTTCTGCCCCTGGTCAAGTTCGAGAGCCTGTCGAACCAGTTCCTCGTGGAGGACGTGGACCTGAACCCGGAGCTCAAGGACCTGCCGTTCGTGCACACGATGGTGCACGAGGCCTACCGCGCGAAGCTCTGCCAGCAGACTGGCGGGTCGGCGCGAAGGGGCCGCAGGAACGCCGGTGGCGCGTCCGGCTGGAGCAGCAGCCTGCAGTCGCCGGGCATCGAGCTGCTCGACTCGGGGAAGGCTGTGCGACACACCGGCATGGGACAGGGCGCCGTCCAGTCGTGGCAGTCGGCGGCTCTCGACGCGTGGTACTCGTCGGGCGTGCACACCTTCACCTTTAGCATCGACAAGAACCTCTCCAAGTGGATCTTCATCGGTACGTTGACAGCTTTCTGATGTGGAGGCCTTCCCTCTGACCGTAGGGCTCTCAACTACGTCTGCGCTGCGGGGACTGTGCGTACGCACACACACACACGCAGGCGTCGCCGCGCGCTCGTGGAAGGGCTACACGGATACGACCAACGGCTATGTGGGCCACTTCCACGACAGCTGGAGCTTCGGCTCCTACGCGGGCTGGGGCCGCGCCCACAACAACAAGAACTCGGGATACGGTTCGTCTGTTTATTTGGTTTGCTTTTTCTTATGCTCGTGTGAACAAATGTTGACTGTCGACTGGTGGCCGCGCTTGCACAGGTCGCAGCTTCAAGACGGGAGATGTGGTACAGATGACGCTGAACATGGACGAACGAACCGTCTCCTACTCCATCAACGACGAAGCGCTCGGCATCTGCCACAGGGACATCGCCGATGAGGTGTGCCCAGCGGTCACGCTCTACAAGCAGGGCGATCAGGTCACCCTCCTCGACGTCACCGCGTCCTCCTCCTGAGTTGGGCCAAGCAAGTTGCGCATGTTTCGAGTTTGTTTTGTAAAAAAACGCACAAAAGCTGGTCAGTCTCAGAGCTGCGCTTTGAGCTTGCGATGTTGGTGGCGCCGGCCGCCGGCGGGCGGCTGGCCATGTCGGCCGGCGCCCTTGGGCGTGCTGGTGTCGGGCTTGGCGAAGAGGCGGCTGCGGAGCTTGACGAGCATGTCCTCCGTGTCCCAGCCCACGGTCTTGGAGAGGAACTTGGACAGCTTGTTGGGGTAGTAGACCCGGTTGAGGAGGAACTGGTAGTTGTCGGGCGCCATCGACACGGGCCGGCCCACGAGCGTGCCGTTGGCCCGCAGGCTGGCGCTGTTGCGCGAGGCCACCTCGCGGAAGGTGTCGAACACCTGCCGGAAGTTGTCCGTCTCGGCCATGGCCGGCCGGTAGAAGGCGCCCAGGTGCTCCTTCAGCAGCCGCACGCGCGTGCTCTTGGCCAACTGGGCGTGCGCCACTGTCACCGACAGCTCCGACGAGTAGAAGAAGCTCATGTTGTCCATGTTGGTGGTTCCCGTCAAGATGGCCTCGTCGTCCACGATCGCCAGCTTGGCGTGTACATAGATCGGCTTGACTGTAACATTACCCCAGGGGTCAGTCGCCCGTGGGCCGTAGCCGGCGGTGTGGTGTAGCAACGTACTGCGTTCGGTGGTGTCGTCCTGTCGCACCAGCCCGTAGAGGCCCACGCGGTCCGGGGCGACCCGATGGATCAGGTGCAAGTGCTCCACGACTGCGCACGCCGACAGCAAATAAATTATGACATAAGAAATAAACGTGCACACGAAAGAGGGGAAGGGAGTCCGCACTTTGGTCCTGTGACCAATCGATCCACTCGCCGACGATGCCTCGCGGAAGGTCCGTCTTGACGGGCGCCACGATGATCACCAACAGCGACGGGTTGTTGCGCAGCGCCTGACCATACGGTCGTGCCCAAAGAATGGGTGAGAAGCAGATCAAAAGAAGGGGCAAAAGAGGCGAGGCGCGCGCGGACCTGGCACATGTAGTAGGTCAGCGCAAAGTTCTGGAACGGGTACTGGTGCTCCAAGTAGAGGAACTTCTTGGCGCCCGTGATCATCTTGCTGTACTCGTCGAACAAGAAGTGCCTGCGCGCCACCACCGCGCAACCCCATGACCAGAGCTTAGCATCGCGCGGGACAAAGGGAAATGAATCGGAGGACGTGGTGCGCACCCCTCGAACACGCCGTTCCAGATGCGGGTGAGGCGGATCGGGCAGTTGGAGTACCGCATGGCGTATGTGGCCTGCGGCCTATGCCGGCAGGCCTTTCGCTGTGCGCCGACGTCCGTCAGTATCGCGAGTCCGCACAAAGAATATAGAAAACAAAACAAAGTAGGGTGCTGCGTTACTGGATGCGGGATGTAGTGGATGAGGTTGCGCGTCTTGGAGGGGTCGTGCGTGAAGGCGTGGCTCCACCTCTGCGCAAAATGGAGCTGGAAATGCTGGGCGGCCGGGCCCTTGATCATTAACTGGGGCATGTGTGGTGTGAGCGCATTCGTGTTGGCCAGAAGGCGGCGGCGACCGAGGGTGGGCACGCGCGCGTACGTGGATGTCGTGCCACAGGATGCGGATTCGGCGAAGCAGAGGCTGCACCTCGTGGCCGTAGTTCATCTGGTCCTCCGTGGAGGGCGTCATCGGGTTCAAGTCTTCCCAGTAGGGCCGCGGGAGCTGGTGCAGCGGCTGGTCGTATCGGCCCCGCGCGATGTCGAAGCCCTGAGCACGACCGCCAAGACAAAGGGAAGGCAGAGAGGGATGAATGACGGCATCAGGGCGAATGAGAAGAGAGGCCGCGGATACCCCGGTGAAGGCCACGGTGTGCGGTGGGCATTCGGCGTCGATCAGCACGAGCTTCTCGTGGTGGGCCGAATAGATGCCCTTTGGGTTGCCGGCGATGATGACCACCACGTTGGCGTCGGTCTCATTGTCGTAGGGATTGGCGTACGACGAGCTCCCGCCTGGCTGCTCGGTCGCCCGCCCGCCCGCCAATGCCGCTTAGAATTGGTGCCGAGGCCAGGGCTGGACCATGGAAAGGGGCGGAGAGAAGGAGACGCACAATGTTGGTAATCGTGTGAAAGACCTTGCACACGAGGCCGTGCTTCTGGCAGCGGCTCTGGAGCTTGGCCACCTCGCTGTCGATGGACCACTCACCCATGTAGAGCATCCGATTGATGTGCGACACAAGCTCGTGCCGCCACACGATGATGCGGACCCGGACGCCGGCCAACGCGCGCGATAGGAGGACGTCCTCGAGGCTGACCCACTTGGCCGACGTGGGCGTGAGCGGAGGGATGGGGATCTTGGCGCGCTGCACCAGGATGAGGCCAAAGGAAAGCGACACCTCCCACGCCAGGATGCTGATCGAGTGCTGCGCGAGCATCATGCACTGCAGCGGCCAAACGCGTGCGTGTGAGGGGCCAATAAAAGGAAATGAAAGAACTGGCGAGCCTGCGGGTGGGGTTGCACCTCGAACATGCGCTCAAAGGTCTCGAGGCCGTCGATGAGCACGTCGGCGTCGTTGCCGTGGGTCCAGTTGCTGAAGCTGTCGCTGGTCACCACATCGCGCTCAATGTCCCCTGGCCCGATCCGCTTTTCGTGGACCAGGGCGTCGCTCCCTCGGCCCCGCGAGCCGTCGCGCAGCTTCTCCGCGGGCGGCGGCGGCGGCGGCTGCTGCTGCTCTCCATCGGCCTCTTCGTCCAGTCGGTGAACAGCGTCCTGCTCCGGACCGTTGCCGCGCAGGAGGTAGTAGTCTCGCCGGCTGACAAAATTCCACAGGTGGGCCGGCACGACGTGGTCTCCGCCCGCACCCTCGCGCTCCTTCGTCAGGCTGAGCACGACCACATAGGACCCGCCCTCGGGCGAGCTCAGGTTAAGCGTCCTCGTGACCAGCGTTTCATCATCTGTTGGTGGATATAGTCTTTAAGGGACAACCAAGAAGAAGAACAAGAATGGCGAGACAGAAGAACATGTACCAAGCAAGAGGAGCTCCTCCTCAAACTCCTCGGGGTCTTCCGGGTGGTCCATGAAGGAGAAAAGGAGCCCGCCCTTGGCCACGAGCGCCTCTAAACGGGCGTAATTGGCCTTGGCCTGGTCGTCTTCAGCCTGGTTGTCGCCCATGATTTCGTCCACCTTGCTGCGCCCAGCATCGGATTGCTGGCTGCCCTTGCTGCTGCTGCTGCCGCTGCCGACACCTGCGCTTGCCGCAGCCTTGGCCTGCCTCTGGTTCAAGAGGCGCAGCAGGCGAGCCGGTTCGTTGTGCAGGACCTCGTCAAGGGGCAGGAGCTTGATCGTGCCCAGAATATGATCCGATAGCCATCCACGAACGTAGAATGTTGTCACAAAATTGCTCAACGATGCAAGCGAACGTACATCTCGAGTTAAGGCTCATCAGCTGCGAAGACGAATGAAGAGAGGAATGTGGAAAAGAATGCAGAGGAGAAAGGAGGAGGGTGGTAAGGGCAAGGATATAGTTATTTACAGAGTGGATGGTGCTGACTTCGTTGGACGAGAAGGTGCCCATGCTGTAGCGGTTCATCACGCCCGGCAGGATGCTGTGTCGCGAGTGATTGAATTCTACCTGCTCGTGCCCCATCAAATCGCCCAGCACAGAGTGAGTGGGCGGTGGGAGGGATCATCAGGCTCAGAGGAAATGAAAGAAAGAGGACGGTGCACCTCCACGTCGAGGTTATCTTTGCGCAACTTGGAGGACACTTGGCTAAGGCACGATATCTCGTTGAGGACAAAGCCATAGGCGCACGCCACGGGCTTGAGAATGTACTCGAGGTGGTACACTGGGCCTCCACGACCAAACGGCAGAAACTGTACGGAAGAGGGGAGTGCAAAAGCATGAGAAGCAAAGGCCAGAGCACGGCACGCAGCCAGCACGGCAGCGCAGAGGGCGGACGGAAGTGCACCGACCTGCCTTCGCTCAGTCTTCGAGGAGTGTGCGTCCTCGAGGAACTCGAACAGCGTGTGGCGCCCGAGGTTGTTGTAGAGCAACGCCACGCCGCCAACACCAAACGACAGCTGCAGCGTCACCGGTGTGGACGTGTAGTGCACCACCGACATGTAGTGTTTCTGCTTCGAGTTCCCAAACCTGCCCATGAAGTAGCGGCTACGTTTGGACAGGCACTTATATGTGTTAGCATGAGCGCAACGGCACCACGCGCATCGAGTGCCCCGAAGATTAAAGGCCTGGGGTACCGTTTCGGCTGACCCTGGCTCCAGATGTCCAGGAAAATATTGCGGGCCCGCTCATCTTTAGCTTTGTAGGGCAGGCCAGGCTCGAGAGACAGGCTCACTATCTGCAGCTTGAACATGCCACGTGGAGCCAATCTCGCCACCGCGACGAGAGAAAAAAGAAATTCGATATTCTCGGATTGCTTTTCATTTTTCTCCGGTCCGCTATCTTTGAATCTTGGTTGGCCTACTGATTAAAAAATCATCCGAACAGCGAACGCAGAAGGCAACTGCGGTAATCCAATTGATCTAGGGGCCTAACGGACGCACCACGACGAAGAGGTTTCAGCAGAATCCGACTATTCGAGTTGCCGCTAGTGAACTTATCACGAGCGCTCGCCTTCTCCCAGGAGACAACATGTGGAAGCTTCCAGCCACAAATTCGGCTCGGCACAGGAACCGTAACCGAACGGTGAAGAGTCGCGCCAGAGTCTACGCCGATGTGAACCAACATCGACCTCGTGAATATTGGAATTACGAAGCTCTCAACGTACAGTGGGGGTGCGCCCTCCTTCCTGTTTGCAAGTTTGCCAACCATTGTTGACGAATATTGGGGGGTCTGCACAGTGACCAAGATGACTACGAAGTCATCAGGAAGGTTGGGCGCGGCAAGTACAGCGAGGTGTTTGAGGGCCTCAATTCGGTGACGTCAGAGAAATGCATCGTGAAAATACTCAAACCAGTGAAGAAAAAGAAGATCAGACGCGAGATCAAGATCCTTCAGAACTTGTGTGGTGGCCCCAACATAATCAAACTCATGGACGTCGTTCGTGACCCGCACTCGAAGACGCCCAGCCTCATATTCGAGTACGTCAACAACACCGACTTTAAGATCCTCTACCCAACACTGAGCGACTACGACGTACGCTACTACATTTACGAGCTTCTCAAGGTGCACTTCTTCTTCTTCTTCTTCTTCCCCTCCTTCTCTGGCTTGGGCGAGCCGTGTCTCTCGGCTGTTGTCTTGAGCCGCGTTGTTAGGCTGACCTGCCTGTGTGTACGTGCTGTTGGCTGCCAATTGGAAACGTGCTCGGTGGTAGGCGTTGGACTATGCCCACTCCAACGGGATCATGCACCGGGACGTGAAGCCCCACAACGTGATGATCGACCACTCCAAGCGCAAGCTGCGCCTTATCGACTGGGGTCTGGCCGAGTTTTACCACCCGGAGCAGGAGTACAACGTGCGCGTCGCCTCGCGCTACTTCAAGGGCCCCGAGTTGCTCGTCGATCTCCAGGACTACGACTACAGCCTCGACATGTGGAGCCTTGGCTGCATGTTTGCCGGGATGGTTTGTGTCGCCCTCCCTTGACCTCCCCTGCACGCAAAGTCTCGCTTCCTCACACATACTTATACACACCTTTGTGCGCCGCACACTCGACAGATCTTCCGCAAGGAGCCGTTCTTCCACGGGCACGACAACCAGGACCAGCTGGTCAAGATCGCCAAGGTGCTGGGCACGGAGGGCCTCTATACCTACCTCGACAGATACACGATCTTGCTCGATCCCCACTTCCAAGCGATGATTGGAAGGTAACCAAGCAACAACAACAACCCCAGTTTCGCCTCTCCCAGCCAGACCTTGAGCTGAATGCGTGCGCATGCGTGTGTGTGGTGCTGCGCAGACACTCGCGGAAACCGTGGAAAAAGTTTATCACCAACGAGAACAAGCACCTGGCGGTGCCGGAAGCGATTGACTTCCTGGATAAGCTCCTGCGCTACGACCACCACACGCGCCTGACGGCCAAAGAGGCCATGAACCACCCCTACTTCTACCCCTGCCGGTCCTCGTGAGCGTGTAAATTATTCCCCCTCTCACCTCCCTCAACCTACGCACCGAGGCAGAAGCAGACCTGTGCATACCTCTTCCCCCCCAACACAATAAAACGACAAAATTCAAAAAAAAGGAGATAAAAATAAACAAATAAACAGACCAAAATAACAACAAACAAGGCGCCAAGCACAGGCGCCACACGGCCGCCTCGCTCAGCCCGCGGACCAGTGATCACCGCATGAAGCGGGAGGTGAGATCGGCGAGTCGGTCGAGCGCCACTTTTTCCTCGTGCATCTTCTTGTCCAGTTCGTCCAGTCGTAGGCCGAGCGCGTGGAGTTCGTCCTGAGCCGCTCGCACCGGGTCATCCGCCTTGGTGACTGTGACACACAGCGTCGCGATCCCCCGCCGCTGATGAGGTTGTGCACAAGGGGGACTGGGCACAAGGGGCTCCTGCGTACAATCGCGGATGCCTTGCGCCAGCAGTTCTTGCGAGCTGGGCCCTGGCTCCTCCGGTCCGAGGTTGATCTCCGTTGCCGCCCGCACGCGACCGACCTTCTCGGCCCTGACGTCCTGGAAGTCGCGGCCGAAGAGAGGAGCCGTATTAGCCGCCAAGGCAGCCGAGAAGGGGCAAAAAAAAAGGACGAGGGTGCGAACCACAAAGATGTCGTCGCGTCGGCCGATGAGCCGCTCGACGACGGCGCAGATGGTGTTGGTGTGGCCCATCATCTCGATGGCCGAAGCGTCCTTTGGCCGCAAGAGGTTGGGGCCAAACACGGTGGCCAGGTTCTGGACGTGCATGAAGTTCTTATCCGCGTGCTGCGCCACTCGCCCGATGAAGTCGATCAAGTAGTCGAGCACCACCTTGTTGTCGCGCGGGAGCGAGTTGATGAGCGCCCGCATCCTCGTCACGCTCTCCTCCACGTTGCTCATCTCGCTGGCCTCCTTGAACCCATCTGTTCACCCCACAGCCGCGTGAGACGCGGGTCGGAGGCGGAGGAGACCAAAACAACAAAGAAAGCACACGTACCATAGAGGTCGTAGGTGATGAGGGGCTCCGGCAGGCTGCGCAGGTACAGCTTGAGCAAGCCAGACACCGTGTGCGGGTCCACGCACTCGTTGAGGTCGGGGTCGCCCCCGTTGTCGTAGAGGTCCCGGTACTTTTGCACGGAGATCATCCCGCCCGACTTGCGGAAGATGCCCTCCACCTCCATCCCTGCTCCGTCACGTCACAGTGAGCCCGCGGCCTCTCGCCCCAGGCGCTCATGGCCTGATCCGAATGGGGGGGGGGAGCGGCGCACCTCGCTCTTCGATGTACTTGACAGTCTTGAGGATGATGTTGGGGATCTCGCCCTTGGTGTGCTTCATGGTCTTCGTGATGGAGACCTCGAACACGCGCTGATCCGCTGCACGAGGGCCAAACGCAAAAATCAGACCCAAAAAAGCGACCCGGCCGGACCCGACGTTAATGTGATGATGACGCGTGGTGTGGCAGCAGTCGCGGCGGTGGTTGAAGGTCAGATGGAGGCAGACGTACAGCAGTTGGCGCACTTGTAGCGGACAATCTTCATCCACTCGCGGACCTGCGCCTCGTTGTCGTCGAAGATGATGTAGCGCACGGCCTTGTTGCTGAAGCTTTCCACATCGCACACGAGCTCGAACAGGTACTTGTCAGCGCTCGGGCTCTGGAGCTCGGAGATGGAGCAGTAGTCCAGCACGATCGCGCCGCTCGGCGTGTTGGCCTTTGAATACGTCCCAAAGTCGGCCCCAAATCAATCAATGACCCAACAACAACAACAATGAGCATGGCCAGGCTGGAAGTCATGATGAATATGAACTCATGTACCGTTTTGGACGGGTAGTAGTACAACAGGTTGTCCTCCACAACGAACCAACGCTTTTTGATTGAGGTTTTCTTGGCCGAATCGTCCTACACGGAGCGAGACGTGTGAGCACCCCGCAGCAGAAAGTGAGTTGATGATAACGCATACATGCTCGCCCGTTATTTGCGGCGCTTAGCTCAAGCGAATGGGCGGAAAGAGGCGAACCTTGCCGATGAGGGCGGTCTTGAGTTGCGCCCCAGCATCGATGAGGAAGCCGTCCTTAACTGACTGCTTCATGAGGAAGCCGCTCTTCTCTGGGGTCTTGATGGAACTCAACGGTCTCTGTTATTGTTTGTTATTTAATAAATAAATCAATAAATCAAATAAAAATGTAAAGGGTAAGTGGTCGAGCCAGCAAGCTCGGGAAAGCGGGACAACATGCCTTGAGAAAGGGCCCGAGAGGGGTGAGCACGATGACGCTGCCAGGAATGATGTCTTGCTCATCCAGCGATGCGCCCGCATTCAGCCACTTGCCTGCAGTGCAGTGAGTCACACAGCTCCAAGCCGAAGCAAGAGTGGCCAACAGGGGGATGGTGGCTGATGGGATCGCACGTACGGTGCGATTGGCCGGCCTCTGTCCACAGGTGCTGGAAAATGTACTCTTCGCCTCGCTTGATGGCGCCGTCAAAGAGGTCAGGCAGAACAGGAATGAGCTCACGAAGTGGCTCTCGAAAGTCGACCTCCAAGCTCACGGTCTCGATCTTGGTCTCCGAAAAGGGCGGCGGGAGGAGCCACGGGCAGTGCGCCACGTCGGTGAGCGACGACCACACGCCAAAGGTTACCAATTGGGGCTTGTGCTTGACTTCAACCTCGTCCTGTCCCACTCACGCTTTGAGTGCACATTCTTATGTAGGAAACAAAAGAGAGAGCATAAAAAGAAGGCTAATAAAATAATGAAAGTAAATAAAATCAAAAATGGCAAATAATAATAAAAATGAGCACAGCTTCGCTCTAACATACCATGTCCTTGAGGTTGTAGTCAGCA
Organism: Acanthamoeba lenticulata; assembly: GCA_002179805.1. NCBI lineage: Eukaryota > Discosea > Longamoebia > Acanthamoebidae > Acanthamoeba > Acanthamoeba lenticulata. The sequence continues at coordinate 38,617 of NAVB01000912.1, forward strand.
ATCGTTTTGTCTGGATTCAGCCAGGTCCCGTAAACCTTCCGGTCCGGATTCGAAAGATAAAGACACTTGCCCTCCATGTGGGTCATACGGCCCTCGGTTGCCATGACGGAGAGGACCTTCCTTATGGTCCAGTCCCTTTCGAATCGCATTTTGCGCAACGCCTTGACTCGCGATTTATCCTGGCGCGTGTAGGCGCGCACATAGCGAACCTGTAGAGTCAACGAGTTGCCTCCTCCTTCTTTCTTTGATGAGGCATCGCTTGTCAAATCGGTGCCTCGCCGAACTGGGCTATGCAGCCCAAACATTGCTCAGCCGATCACGCAAGCAAGATCAAGAAGGCCAAATACAATTTGTATTTTATTTAATTGAGGGTGGCGGGTTATTTCCTGCTTATATTTCCGTTGCAATCTGCAACGGCTCCATTTACCGCACCGGGCTAAATCCCAGCGCCGGAGGGAAAGACAAGGAAGCCGCAAGCGAAGAAGGCAAGCGCAAGATGGAACAGAACATCGAGCACATCCTCTTGGCTGAGTTCGACATAGACAAGGGAAGCACCCTCAAGCACCAAATCCCTGGCCCGGTTCCAAATTATGCTGGCGAGTACGGCACCTCGCATTGAGCATGCACCAGATGGCGCATCTTATTCCTTCTGTTTGTGCACTGCGGCAGCTTTTTGGCCGACCGCATGCTGCCCGACGGCGCGCAGAACCAGGTGCCCTTTGCCTGGCCTTTTGTTGGCTGTCTCTTGCGTTTTTTGAGGTCTGACATGTTCCGCACAGGAGTGGGACTGGACGCTGTTCTTCCTCAACAGAGAGTCTTACCACCCCGTACGTCTTCTTGTGTTCGGAGTTGTGCCGCTTGTGTGCTCTTCATTATTTTGTTTTATTATTGTATTTACATTTTGAAATTCATAATAATGCAGAATCGAGCCACGGAGGACGCCGACATAGACACATGGGAGGTGATCGGGTAAAGAGCGCCGGTGGTGGGTCTTTTATGGCTGCAGCTCACTCCCTTCTTGCAGGAATGACGAACGTGGCCGAGCCAAACAGATGAAAGAGGTCAAGCCAAAAGGCAAGGAGAGTGAGAGCGGAGATGGCCAACAGCCGCTGTATTGTCTGACGCTCATCCATTGCCGCAAGGTAAAGCTCTCCTCTCCTGTCCAGCTGGGCCAACCTGGTAACCATGGGCCGCGGCGGGCAAACGCAGGACGAGACCGTGCGGCGAGGAGCCACCATTCGGTCCATCGCCATCTGTTCACGCTTGCCCTTCTTCAACGTGTTCCGGGTACTTTTTCGTCCTCTCTCTCTCTCTCTCTATCATGCCTTCTCTTGCTGCTTTTTTGCGTCTGCCCGGGCAGCTGACCAGGTTGTGTGCGTGGAACACGCGGCAGCCCCTCATATTCAGGGCGCTTCAAGAGTACTTCCACGAGGAGAACGTGGCCGTACTTCAGGGCCTCTTTACTTCCATCAACAACACTGACCTTTCCCGTGAGAAGGTGCGTTCTTCCCCATCACACCAACCACATAATAAATATGTAATTTGAAAAAATTATTTATTTACGTAGTTTTTTTAATTTGTGTCGGGGCAGACCATAATCAAGGAGACCCGAAGCTTCGCGCAATATAGTGGGCGCCCGCTCTATTCGTTCGTTGTGCCAAGCACTGTGGCCGATGGCGAGCCCTCCCTGGGCCCGCAGTTCATATTCGAGGAGCCATTGCGCATCCCGCTCCACTACTCGCTGGACCAGTTTGAAGAGGTGCCTCCCAATCTCTTGGCTCGTTCGAGACATACACACGCTCACAGAGGTGCTGTGCCGCAACATTTTGAACGCAGGTCTCGATTCGCAGGCTGCTGCGCAAGTTCAAGGCGCGAGGGGTCGTGCACATCTACATGGCCGTTCTGATGGGCTTCCGCTTGCTGGTCATGGGCCACAACGTGTCCACCTCTGACATCTGCCAGTACACGACTGCTGTCCCTCCTTCCCGTCCCTTCTTGCCTTCACCAGATGGTGGTCTCATGAACCGAGCTAAACTCTGTTGCTTGTCTCTCGCAGGTCGGTGCTCTCGATCGTGGCTCTCGTCTGCCCACCCCTGTCTGGCATCATGCTGGAGCGGGCGTTTCCCTACGTCAGCTTGACCGACGTCGTCTTCCAGGACGTGTGCGTGATGCCTCTGTTTGAGTTATCCCGTCGTTTTCTTCTTCACAGACCAGCGAGCGCTCATGTTGGGCCGGTTGGTTGACAGGGAGGGCTTCATCGCGGGCACGACCAACCCCTACTTCAAGGAGAAGTGCGACTGGGACGTCCTGGCCGACCTCGAGAGTGGCAAGGTCACCATCCGTTCGCCCAAAGTAGAGCAGCTCATCACCGGCCAGGCGGGCTCGATGGGCGAAAAGACTCCGTCCGGGTAGAGCCCCCTCCTCACCCTCGCCCTCGTCCCACGCCGCACGTCATGACGATTGACCGGCATTCGTGTCGTCGTTCCCACGCGCGCCAGCTTTCGAGCGATCGCCAGCAAGCTGGACTCGTACTCGCGTGGGTCGTTGGGCAGCCCCTCGGCGGTGGCCGCCTACAACGAGAAGCTCATCGCCCTGCTCAAGAAGGGCCTTGCGCTTGACGTGGGGGAGGCGTGGCTGCGACGCCGGTTTCAGGTTTGTGTCCCGTCAGACCACAGCTTACTCTTTTTGTTCTTCTTCATCTTCTTCTTCTTGAATAACGCCCTCATCTACTCGAAACAGGAGAACACGCTGAACCTGCTCGACGCCGCCCTGAGCCCAGCTTCCATCAAGCCCCTTGTCCCCGAGAAGCAGCGCGCGGCGGATCAGCTTCCCGCCGTCCATCGGAAGATACGCGAGACGCTCGCCTTTCAGCGGTGCGTGCCCAGAACACTAGTGTCAAGGCCACTTTCCCTGCCCTCACACTGTGCGGCCTTCACTTGCGGTGGTTTGATGCGAATCTCCAGGTACGAGCAGTGGGTCAAGTGCGGATTCCGGCAAGAAGTATCCACTGAAGAGGAAGAGGGCTCCAACCAAACCCGGTATGTGCCTTTCTCTCATCTGTTGCTGCTGCTGCTGCGACTCGTGCACGACGACCACTGCTCACACGGTTGGCGACCTCCAGAACAAGTCTCGTACTGCACCACATCAAGCAGCTCCAGCAAATCGTGGACAGAGAGAAGGAGGAGAATGCGACGGACGACTCGTCTTTGGACGTCATCTTTGCCAATCTGCTCGCCCTCATCCAGACCAAGCGACAATACTCTGACGTACTTTTCGCCTCAACTGGACCTCCTCAGTCGCGATGAGCGTTTCTGTGGCTCAATCTCGAGATGTGTGTGCTCGTTCTCTTGCGACAGTTCCTGGTGCTGCTGTCGTTGTACCTGGGCGACATTGACCTGGAGTCCTTCCTGGGCTGCATCGCTTCCGAACCCCTGCGCCTGCAGACCTCCATCTTCTTTTCTCGCCTGTTGGCGTTCAAGGTGCGCACTTTCACTTTCGCCAGCTGGTGTCGGGCGGTGACCGAACACACGTGTTGGCTCACACCTCCTGCGCACGTGCTCTGTTGGCAACAGAACCGCCTGCTTCGAGGCGAGGAGTGACTCTTGGTTGAACTCCTCCTTTGTACAAAAGAGAGCATTCCGGGCGTGCTTGCACACCCACGAGCTCACTGCACCCTGGCACCAAGCATGTTGCCCTACAGCGCTTTGAGCTGGCGTTTGTGTGTGACAACCTTGAGGAAACGCGCGCCCGTTCGCACAACTTTCGCGTCATGTGGTTGCTGGGATGGTTGGTCCAACACGGTGCGGGCGTGTGTGTGGACGCACCGTCGGCACCATCACCCCTCCCGACCCTGGGCTAGCAACAGTTGTTTACCTTCTTTTCCCGCCACCTTCCTCCTCCTCTGCGGCTCGTAGCGGCCTGTACGACGGCCTCGAATAAGTACAAACGATTTTATATTTATTATTTTTATTCGTGTAGCTCTGTGACGGACCGAAACCGAGGCACACCCTCATAGAAGAGCCACATCCAAAGACCCGACGAAACATATTCGCACTTTTCCCCGAGCAGAGGAGCTGCAGCTGGCAAAACATGGAATCGTCAAGCGGGGATGAAGCGGTGGAGGTGGCGTCGGGACAAAGCCGAACGAGGACGCACACGCCGCCCGGAGGAGGCGAGTCCTTGAAGTCGTCTTCGGATGGCGGACGCAACTGGAAGGTGCGCGTCTCTACCAAATCGAAGAAGCAGGAGCAGAAGGAGCAAAAGTCGGGGCGCAAGGGCCTTCGCAAGAAGGGCCTTGATTTTGGCAAGGAGGAACGCAAACGCCAAAAGAACGGCGAAGGCGGCGCGCTCATCTGCTTCAAGGTCATCAAAACCAACCAATACGGCAAACGTCAAAAGAGGTTTCTTCCTCCCCTCCCCCTCTCCCGCAAGATTTACGAAAAGAACGAAGGCCTCCCCTCCCCGCGACGAAGAGGCGTTTGAAGGCGTCGCACCCAAAATCAAGAAGTGTTGACGGCAATGACGTTAAAGGATGGGGAAGAAGAAGAAGAAGAGGGAAAGAAGGTTCTCACACCATGTGGTGGTGATGGTGAGTGCAGGATATTGGCGCTGAGTCCTTCCGGAGTGGCCAACATGAAGGGCAAGCAGATACAGTGGTTTGTGCGGGCCGAGGACGTCTACCGCATCACACAGAGCGACACCAACCCACAGTCCTTCAATATCACGTTCTTGCACCACTACTCCTTCGACGCGGAAACCCCCGAGCAGGTCCGTGTGTGTCTCTGTGTCCTCCTTGTGTTGCTGTGGACTCGCTTGTTCAAGCCTCTCTCTCCTCCAGGCCAGCCGCGTGGTCGACGCGCTCAAGGGCCTCGGGCTGGGCCAGATCCACGTCAAGTCCAGCGCTTCGTCCGCCTTGGACGTGCCGCTCGCCGCCAACAACGGGTACGAGCTCAGACGACGAGCGAGCGAAGGAGGGACCAAACAATATTCTAACAATTCCAACAATGATGGGAATGGGAATGGGACGGCTGCCCAGAGCGACGGGCTCGGGCGTGTCGGCGGGCTCGGGCGTGACCGCTAGCGCGGGCTCCCCGCTCAACGACACCAGCTCGCCGGCTAACGAGCAAAAGTTTAAGAAGGACATGCTCTCGCTCTCGCCCTGCGGCAGCCCCATAGGCCCGCTGTCCCTCCTCGCCACCTCCACCGGTACCTGCTCGCTGGTCGCTTCGAGACCGTCATCACGAGTGAGCTCATCCGCGCGCGTGTGTGCGTTGTGCAGCGGGCGACGCCGCGTTTTGGGAGAACGAGGACGAGGAGGAGGAGGGCGAGGGCGAAGGCGAGGAGGAGAAGCTGTTTGGGCAGAAAGAGCGGCAGCTCTCCTTCGAGTCCAAGCTCTACGGCTACCAGATGGAGAAGCAGAAGGAGAAGGCCCAGAAGGAGATCACCGACGCCATCCAGCAGGGCAAGCGGACCGCCCTCGAAGATTTCGAGCTCCTCAAGGTCCTCGGCAAGGGCAGCTTCGGCAAGGTGCTGCTCGTGCGGAGACTGGACAACGGGCACAAGTACGCCCTCAAGATTCTCAAGAAGTCCGACGTCTACAAGCGCAACCAAATCGCGCACACCAACACCGAGAAGAACATCCTCTCCTCTCTCCAGGCACTTCCCCCCCCCCACCAACCTCCCACCTCGAGACCCGCTTCTCTGCGTCATCCCATCGGGGCTCATGCAAGACACTGGCGGGGGGGGGGGAGCAGCATCCGTTCGTCGTCAAGCTGGCGGCATCCTTCCAGACGGAGGAGAAGCTCTACATGTGCCTCGAGTACGTGGAGGGCGGCGAGCTCTTTGTCCACCTCCGAAGGTTCGTTCTCGTTCCCCTTGGGATTCGGTCCTTCTTTCGTTCTTGCCGTCCCGTTCTCATCACTTTGTCTCGGTTTTAAACCCGGAACAGGTCGGGCTGCTTCCCCGAGCATGTGGCGCGGTTCTACCTGGTGGAGGTGATCCTCGCGCTCGACTTCCTGCACCGACACGACATCATCTACCGCGACCTCAAGCCCGAGAACATCCTGCTCGACCGCGACGGCCACATCAAGCTCACCGACTTTGGTTTGAAACACCCTCTCCAGCTTGCTCGTTAACGAGCGTGTTGGCTCATCGTTGTCGGCGCTGCGACGCGTCCTATGGCAGGTCTGTCCAAGACGGGCATCACCAGCGTGGGCGGCCAGGGCGACGGCCAGACGGCTCGCACCTTCTGCGGCACGCCAGAGTACCTGGCCCCGGAGATCATCACCGGCATCGGCCACGGCAAGGCCGTCGACTACTGGTTCCGCCCTCTCCCCATGCCCAAACTGCTGCTCGTGCGTGGCCTCACGCAGAGACGGGCTTGACTGCAGGTCGTGCGGCATCCTGCTGTTCGAGATGCTCACCGGCAAGCCGCCCTTCTACTCGAAGAATCGCAACACAATGTACCTCAAGACCATCAAGGGCACCGTGGAGTGCCCCGAGTACATGTCCCTCGAGGCCGAGAGCCTCGTCAAGGCCCTCCTCACCCGGCGCCCCGAGGACCGGCTGGGCTCCGGCCCCACCGGCGTGGCGGCGGTCAAGAGCCATCCCTTCTTCGCCGACGTCGATTGGAAAGCCTACTCTCGGCGCGAAATCGAGCCGCCCTTCAAGCCCCGCGTCGAGGTAAGCACTTCACGTTTTATTTCGTGCTTTTTTGTCGTTATGATTTTTGTTATTTTTGCTTTTACTTTTGCTTTTTTATTTATTTAGTTTTTTTTTTTTTTGACGCGTGTTGGTGCAGGATCAAGTGCGGCCGTCGGCAGCAGAGGATCCGCTGGTGGTGAGCGAGCGGATAGAGAGCAAGACGTCGCTCTCGCCCGATTCCGTGGCGGCCTCGACCTACTTCAAGGACTTTGCCTGGGAGGCCTCGTTCGACTCTGAGGCCCGCCACAAGGAGGGCCACGACCCGCGGGACCCCGCCAAGCCCGGCGGCTCGTGATGGCCCCATCGACACCACGAAGAAGACAAGAGAGAAGAGAGAAAAGAGAGAAAACGCGAGCAGGGAGCAAGTGCCTGCGCACGTGTATTATAAAGCGCAACGTTTTAGGAGTCGCTGACCATGTTCTTGACGCTGTAAATGCCAGAGAAGACGCCCTGCGGGATCAAGTGGGAGCTGGACACCACGATCACGTTGTCGTCCTTGTCGAGCAGGTCCAGCGACAGGCCCTGTCGCGCAACACGCGTAGAACAGATCATCAGTTGATGATGAAATGGCAGCAAGCACGCACGTAAAAGAAGGGGCAAGGCACCATCTTGACGGCGTTGCGGGCCCTCTCCTCGATGGAGTCACCGGTGACGAGCGGCGAGAAGATGCTCTGGACGCCCCACACCACGTTCAGCTCGCGGGCCACCCTCAGGTTGTCCGTGAAGGCCAGGATGGGCATATTCGGCCGGAACTTGGACACCATCCTCGTGCTGGGTCGTCATCATCATCGTTAGCAGAGCTCACATGCGTGAGTCTATGAGCGCGCAAGAGAGGCAGGGGAAGGCAAACACCTATAGCCCGTGGTGGCGATGGTGATGATCTTGCCAGAGATGCCCTGCGCGTTAAACTGCTTGGCCAACGTGTAGCAGCTGTGGCCCATCAGCTCCGCGTTGCCGGGCGTCTCCGAGTCATACTCGTCCGGGTTGCGCTTGTGAAGGAAGCGCTCAGCTTCGCCCACGATGGCGTCCATGGTCTTCACGTGAAAACACAAACAGGCACGATTTTTGGGTCAGTCTCTCTCTCAAGAATTCACGACGGCAGTGATGTGTCTCGGGAGGACGTGCCTTGACGCAGATGACGGGGAAGTGGCCGACAGAAGTCTCGCCAGAAAGCATCACAGCGTCGGCGCCATCGAGCACGGCGTTGAACACGTCGCTAGCTTCAGCGCGAGTCGGGCGCTGCGACTGCGTCATCGACTCTAGCATCTGAATACCGCAAAGACGATTTGTTAAGTTGGGTTGAGAAGCCGTGCACGACCGAACAAATAGTTAGAGAGTAGCCGCACCTGAGTGGCGACAATGACGGGCTTGCCTTCGCGGTTGCACTTGAACACGATATCCTTCTGCGCGGCAGGGACGCCCCACGTTGGGATCTCCACGCCCAAGTCACCTGTTACGCGGCGGAGCGCATGATCATGAGTTACAGAGCTGGTGCGGGGTGGTCAGACAGGATGAGATCGAGATCGAGATTGGACGCACCGCGGGCGACCATGATGGCGTCGGAGGCGCTGATGATCTCATCGATGCATTCGAGGGCGCCCGGGCGCTCGACCTTGGCCACGATCTTGACGTCGCTGTTGCCAAACTCGCGCAGGCAGGTGCGCACCTTCTCCACGTCGGCGCCATTGCCGATGAAGGAGGCCGCCACGTACTCGGGGTTCAGCTTCGCGATCAGCTCCAGATCTTTCTGTTGGCGAGCACCACCGCCAGCATATCACCGCCCGAATTAAACACGAAAGAACGCCAAGCACGCACACACGCAGAGGCGCACCTTGTCCTTCTCGGTGATGATGTTGAGGGAGAGCTTGCCCTTGGGGATGTTGCAGCCCTTGTGGTCGGAGATCTGCCCGCCGGCCTCGACCACGCACGAGAGGCGCCGGTCCTTCTTCTGCTCCACGCGCAGCTTGACGATGCCGTCGTTGATGAAGATCTTGTCGCCCACATCGAGGTCCTCCATCATGTGCGGGTACTTGATCTGCACGCACTCGGGTGTGCCGAGCACGCTGTCGGGCGTCACGTCGATGTGATCGCCCACGTCCACGTTGAAGGCCTCCTTGACTTTGCCGGTGCGGATCTTGGGGCCCTGGATGTCGCACAGAATCGACACCTGCTCGTCGACGCCCGAGCCGGACGGTGCTCCATCAGCGACTGAAGGCGACAAGGCGACAAGCAGGCGAAGAGAGGGGGGAAGGCGATCATGTGTTGAACGTGCCTGCTCGGAGAAGTCTGACGAAATGCGGCGTACGGTGTTGAAGATGGCGGTCATTTCCTCGTGCGTCCCGTGGGAGAAATTGAGGCGCACCATGTCCATGCCGGCCAGTATCATCTCGCGCAGCACCGGCTCCGACGACGAAGCGGGACCAAGCGTGCAGACGATCTTTGTCTGCACGGTCACCAACCATTGAGACCACCGAGCAAGACTTGGCTTTTCCCCTCGCTCTCGAAGAATTGTAGAGCGACGGAGGGAAAGCCTTTGGTAGTACTTTAAAAGAAAGGAGAGAAGAGGCACTTACCCTCATGGTCGTAGGCGGGAAGGCGCCCAGGTCACTAACGTGGTGCTGAGGCTTCTGCTGTTGGCGGTAGTGTCCCCGCGCAGCGCTAAGCGACTTTCGAAGCTCAGGTTTGTTGTGGCGGTCTCCTTCCATTGTTTGTAAGTGTTGGCTCAGCTGATCTAGATGGAGTGGGCAGGTGTTCGTCTAGTACGGTTTTGTACGATAACTGCGCGTGCCGGTTGTTCGCTCATTTCTCATTCACATTTCACGGATAATGCCTACAAGCGCCTTAAGGGAACTGCTGACGTAGGCGCAGAAAAGTGGAGTGATAAAGCGTGACAGGACAAAATAGAATATTAATTAATTGTGTTTTGCTCGTTTCACCAACTACAAGTAACTACAAGTGCTGGGGGTAGAGTTTAATCGAGTTAAGCGGGGTCGAGATGAGCCGTATAATGGAGCTGTCCAGCGTGATGGCGAAGCGGGCGCATCTCCATTCCTTTCGCGCAACCGCGTCGGTTCCACACCGCGTGCAGGAGGCCACGCTCGCACCCCTTCAGAACGCTCCCGTCTCGGAGCGCTTGAACACGGGCGCCAGCTTTGCCGCCCCACCATCGGGCACACACGATTCAGCAATTGAAAACGGCAACAAGGGCGCTAAAGGTGCCGCGCCGCAGAAGCGGCTATTCGATTGTGTGCTCGTGGTGGAGGTGAATCCCAAGTTGGCACTCGACGTGCGAAATCCGCCCTACGTCAAGTTCCATTTCCCCTACCCGCCTAGCTTCATGAAAGCCGTGACGCAATTTTGCTTCCCCGATTCATCGATTGACAAAATGAAGAAGGAGGAGGTCTTCTCCTTTGTGCTCACCGAGGCCAATGGCGAGAAGCGCTGGGGCTACTGCCAACGCGTCTTCCCTCAGTGCTTTTGCATCATCAGCTACCTGCCCTGCTTCAGCATCTTTTCCAAGATCCTCAAAAAGGTCAAGAAGCTTCACCAGGACGCTCCTCCCGGTACTCCTCCTTCTCCCTCTTCAACAGCAGCTCACCTCTCTTCTCGCTTCTGAAACTCGAGCCTTGGTTGGCGAGCGCAGCGCTGCCATTCAGCGCGTGCGCCACGTTCCTGCGGGCCATCTATGAGCAGCCGCTGCCGCGACCCGGCGGCACGCTGCAGTTCACGGTGGACTACCCCGTGGTGGGCGGCAAGAAGGCCAAGAGCGAGCAGTACAGCTTCCGCCGGCCGGACGACTCGGACTCGCTCCTCGACCACGTCAACTTCCGCCCGCTTCTGACCCTCCTCTCGCCCGACACCATCCTTGGCGCCTTTGCCTCGCTCCTCGTCGAGCGCCGCCTCATTTTTATCTCCGAACGCGTCAGCACCCTTTCCGCCTGTGTCCAGGCCTGTGTCGCCGTACGTGGCCCCTTCATCTCTCCTCGAGGCCGTATTGTTCACCAGCAACGTCGGTCATGTTTTACTTTTTGCGCATTTGTGTGGTTCGCGTTGCTCCGCTCACGATCTATTTACGTGGCTTTGCGATGCTCCAACCACGACAACCAACATGTGACCGTGAGTAGTTGCTCTATCCGTTCAGCTGGCAGCACGTCTTCATCCCGGTCCTCCCCGCGTCTCTGCTCTCCTTCTGCTGCGCCCCGATGCCCTTTGGTTCGTCGTGTTGCGCCCCAATCGCAATCGCGCGCCCGTCTGGCACTCACTGGACGGCGCACACACATATGCACACGAGCAGTGGTGGGCGTGCTGCGAAGTAGCGTCGACGAGTTGCAGGAGATGTCCCGCAACATGGAGGAGGTCGTCATCGTGGACCTTGACGACGACCGGCTCATCCCCTCGGGCCAGCTGAGCGACGCCGAGCTGCTGCCCCCGTTCGTCGCGCCCCTGCGCGCCACCATCGAGGAGCTCAGCAAACGCGCCCGCAACCGGATGGCCCTCACGAACCTCTCCAACAACGCCAAGCGCAAGGTGCCGCCCCCTCTCGTCGTGCTGGCAATGTTGTTGTTGATGATGGTGATGATGACTCACACACGACTTTCTCGGATTGGCCAGCTGCCCAAGGAGACCACGTCGGCGCTGTCGAACGCGTTCATCGGCTTCATGGTGGACCTGCTCTCGTCCTACCGCAACCACATCGTCACCTCGCCGCCCGCGTCGACACGAGAGGCGGGCGGCGAGGAGGGCGAGGAGGAGGAGGAGGAGGAGGACGATGAAGCGCTGGAGGAGGCCGCCGGGCCGCTGTTCCGGCGAGAAGAGTTCCTCAAGAGCGCCGTCAAGGAGGCCCGCCCGTTGCTGGAGCTCATCACGGAGACGCAGATGTTCAACATGTTCATCGAGCAGCGCAGCGGTGCCCAGCTCGACAACGGCGTCTTCAACCGGAGCCTCACCGAGAAGAGCCCCGACGACACCTCGGGTCCGCCCTGTCCTTGCCCTGCGACGTCGGGACGTGAGGCTCACCATCCCTTGGTGGCCGTTGCTGCTGCTGTTGTTGTTGTGTTGTGCAGAGGTGGACGGCGAGGGCGGGGAGAGCTCGGGTCGGACGTCGCAGCGAATGCGACCAGCCCACACGCGCTTCACCATGTACGAGTACGGCAACATCACCCGCAGCGAGATCTCGGCCGTCCACGAAATGCTGCGCGAGCACTGCGAGCGCACCAACAAGAAGGACATCGAGGAGCAGGAGAGCCTCGAGCTCCTCCGCAAATGGCGCGAGGAGGAGAAGAAGCGCAAGGAGCTGGCGGCGGCCTCCGCGACGACCGAGGGCGCTCCTTCTCCTGCCTCTTCTCCCGCTTCCACTACGTTGTCATCATCTTCGTCAACAACGACGACGACATCAGGAGGGGAGGCCCGCAGGGAGGCCTTCTTCTCCATCCGGACCAGCAGCACGGGCAGTCGCCAAAGCTTCCTCGCCGCCTCTCGCGTGTTCGTGTGCACTGATCTCCCCTTCCCCCCTTGATGATCGGGTGATTCTCACCATCACCTCCACTTCATCGCGACAGGCCTACGAACCCAGAACGCGGGACGCAGACGTGGAAGCGGGCCCATGTGTCGCCCGCGGGATCGCCGTTTTCCTCCGCGCAGCCGTCGTCGGTGACGCGACTACGCTACGGCACCGGCACCCTCACCCGCTGCCACTCCAGGTGCGTGCTTTTGTTCGAATTGCTTTCGGTCGCGCCACCGTTCGAAGATCGGTGAAGCTCACGGGACTGGGGCGGGAGGACACAACAGTCCGGCGGATTTGACCGGCGACGCCAGCAAGACGAGCAGCGAGCATGCCGACCAAGGCGACGACACAAGCGGCAGCAGCAGCAGCGGCGACAGCAGCAGCACCCCTATGTAAATGTAAATGGCTCCACTTCCCTCCCCCCCCGTTATTTATATCAACCATCAGGCGACCGCCTTTGCCCCCCAACGCATTGAGTCTCCAAAGGGAGAGAAGAGCAACAAGCGAGTGAGGGATGGATGGAGGGCAAGTGTAGCAAAAAAGTTTGTGCATTCGGACGGCCATGAGCAGCAGCTGGTCCCGCGCCAGCTTAGGCGGTGGGGCCCCGGAGATCGGTGAGGCGGCCCAACAGTCGATCCATCTCGGCTTCCAGGCGTTCCTCCTCGCGTGCGAGGACCTCGGGGTCGAGCTCGACCGCGGCCTTGCTGTCCTCTTCTCGCGCCGAGGCCGCAAGGGCCGACATGCCGTCAGCAGCAGTTGACTGGCTGGTGGAGGCGCTCTCCACCTCGTCGTCGGTGGCGGAGGCGACGGCAAGCGCGTGGTGAGAGTCGTGGAGGATGGCCGAAACGCCGTGGAAGGCGTTCTTGGTGGCGAGTGTGAGCGCGCGTCGCTTCTCGAGCTGCTCGGTGAGGATGGAGTTGAGCGTTTCGCGTGCTTGGTGTGGCCGGAAGGCGTTGAGGAGGAAGTGGAGGTTGACAAACAGCTGTTCCAGGTCGCCCACCTTGTCATGGAAGGTGTATTCGCGCGGATTTGTGACCAGCGTGTTGAGCAGCTCGAGGTAGTTGTGCAGAATAGAATGATTGAGCCTCTTGAGTTCGCGCTTGTGGTTGATTTCGCCTCGTGGATAGAGCTGCACCCGCCCTGGGTGGTTGTCCAGGCTGTCCTCCACCTCCTCTGTCGCCAGGGGGCGCCCAAACATCTGGTAGGTGCCCTCGATTACCGGAGGCGGCGGTGGCGCTACCCCTGCCGCCACTCGCTCCTCCGTGTAGAGCTTAAAGTATGGCGGTGGTGGCGGGAAGGCCGACACCGTGCGCGCTCCTGCTCCGTCCCCCATCTTGATTTGTTGTTTATGTTTCTTTTTTGTTGTTTCTTTATTCTTTTGGGATCATTTTATTTTTATTTAATTATTTCTCTTCCTATTGTTGTCCCTCAGACGCGGCCGCTGAAGGAGGCGCGCGGGTGCTTCGTAGTCCAGAAGCGCAGCAGCCGCTGGGCCCGTTGGCGCGCCTCAGCCTCGACGGCTCGCAGTTCCGCCTGGCGCCGTCGCTCGTCCTCCTCTCGCTTGCGCTGGCGCTCCTCGCGCTCAAGCTTCTTGCGCTCGAGCAGCCGCTTCAGCTCCTCGACCGTCTGGTCCACATCTTCCTTGATCCCGTCCTCGCCCTCGTCTTCATCCTCCTCATCGTCGTACGCCACGGCGAGACTAGCACCACCAAGGCTGCGTGCGGCTCGCCGCCGTCCGACGTCTGATTCTGTCGCGCGATTGCCTCGGCGAGGAACGGCCGGCATGCTTTGTCGGCGACGCCTCTGCTTGAGCATCGCCCCGAGCTCCGTCGCGCTTCGTCGCGCAGCCTCGTCGGCCTCCCGCTGCAGTCGGCTCTCTGCAGCGGCTTCGCGTTCACGCTGTGCACGAAGCTCGGCGGCCTGCAGGCTCTTGCGCCGCTGATGCCAAACTGCCCGCTCGATTTCCTCTACTACCTCCTCCACGTGGCTGTTCCCGTCCACCTCGTCTTCTTTTTCTTCCCCTTCTTCCTCTTCTTCTTCCTCTTCTTGTTGTTCTTGTTGTTGTTCATCCTCCTCGTTCCGGTTGAGATTGCTCTGTTGTTGTTGTTGGCCGAACAAGACCTGCCACTCGGGGCTCGGCTCCTCGGGTGCCTCCGCCGTCTCGAAGGCCTCCTCTTGGCCAGCCTGGCGGACCCGCTTGGCTTTCGGGCTGCTGGCAGGCTCCTCTGCTGACTCGCCCATACCGGCCTGATCTTCCTGTCGCGGCCTCTTCTTGCCTCGCTCGCGGCCGCCCATCAAGAACGCATCGACGGCCGCCGTCGCCTCCTCGTCGTCGTCGGCGACTTGCGCAAGACGCCTTCTCTTCAATCGTCTCGGATTGCCCGTCGTGCGACTGCCAGCCTCGTCGTGGTTCGTGGCGTTCTCGTCGCCACTGTCGTCGTCCTCGCCTGCATAGGCTGTCGCCTTCGGCTCGCTACGCCTTCGCTTGACCGAGCGGCGCGGCGTCGATCGGCGAGGCGAGAGCGTGCGCTGTCCGAACCGCTTCAGGTTCTCCTCCTGCCGACGCCTCACCCACGCCAGGAGCTCCTCCGCCTGCTTCCGTTCTCGCGCCTTTCTTTCCTCCACGTCGTGAGCGTCTTCTTCGTCCTTGTCTTTGTTTTCCCCATCCTCTTCCTCCTCTTCCTCCTCCTCGATGTCTGCATCCTCGTCGCTCTCATGCTCCTTGCGCTTTCCCCCTTCGTCTTCTTTCTCATCATCATCACCTTCTTCATCTTCATCTTCTTCCTCTTGTTCTTCTTCTTCTTGTTGTTGTTCTCTGTGTTCCTTGCCGTCAGCCTCTGCTGCTTTTTCACCTCCTCCCTCTTCGTCATCGTCTTTTTCCTCGTCATCAGCAGCGGCAGCAGCAGCAGCAGCAACGGCAGCACCACCGCCTCCATCGCTGATGGAGACCTGGCTGTCGGGGGGCACGGACGCCGTGCACGACGCCTCACTTGCGGGTTCAGCCACCTTGGCCTTCCGTGCCGCCTTCTGCATCCGCCGTCGCTGGTGATGCTTCATCCACTGGTGAGAGAAGCTCAGGATCGAGTGTTCATCGCTGTCCTCCTCGTCCTCCTCATCTTCCTCGTCCTCGTCTTCCTCGTCGTCCCCGTTGCCCTTCTTGGCAATCTCTTCACCACCGCCATCTTCAAAGGACAGCAGCGGGTCCTGGCTGGCCGCCGGGTCGCCTGGGCTGCCTCTGGTGACGCTGGTCGCCGTGGTCGTAGTCGTGGTGCTGGGCGCGGTGTCCACGAGTCGCGCGAGGTGCGGAGGGTGGCCTCCGGTCCTGGCAGGCGAGTCCTCCCTCTCGTCCATGCTCACATGCGAATCCTCACTTTCCTCCTCGTTTTCGTTTTCGTTCTTGTTCTTGTTCTTGTTCTCGTCCTCGAGCTCCTCCGGTTCGGACCTGCTTTGACCCTCGTCGTCCTCGTCGTCCTCCTTGTCCTTCTCTTGATCTCTTTCGGACGCCTCCTCAGAGGAGGCCGGACGGCTACGACGCGCCTTGGTCGCCGCCGCTTCCTGGCTGCTGCCGAAACTAAGTCTCCTACTTAGACGACGGTAGCGCACCGCCTTCTCGCTGCCGCTGTCTTCAGAGGCAGATGAAGAAGACGAGGAGGCAGCGGTGCTCTTCTTCCTCCTCCCTCGCCGCTTCCTACGCTCGTTAAAATCGCCGCTAAAGGGTGCAGACACATCGGCACACGCGAAACACAACACGGCGGGTCGGCCAAAAACAACAACAACAAAAATAAACAAAAAAAAAAACGTCAACGCACCTGTCCGAGTCGCTGTTGAGATTGACACTGCCGCCGCGCTGACCGTGCAGTTCTGACCACCGCAGCTGCAGTGCTCCAGCCGACCGCTTGAACTTCTTCTCGAGCGCCACCCACAGCTCTGTCCATTTGTATTTTATTTTTAAATATTTGTTCGAGCTGCGAAGGCGGAGAAGCAACGTTGGAGCAATGCGCTTGTAAAGAAAAGCGATTGTTGGGTTTGGGGGGGGGGGAAGGAGAGATACCACTGTCGTAGTGAAGCCCTCGTCGGGTCACCTCTTTCATCAGTGCGTTCTCCTCTGCCTTGGTCCACACGCGCGACCGGCTCGCCTCGATCATTTCCTGAGGTCCGGCAAACACCACATGAGAACAGGGAACACTCTTTTTCTTGAAGCACATCAACCACCAACCTTGCGCTGCTTCAACTCGTGGGGCGACTTGTAGAAGGCGCGGCACTGTTGCACCATCTGCCACTTGCGCTTGCACGACCTGCGCGCTCCTTATGCGTGAGTTACGCATGCATAACACTCGAGCCATCGATCACAGCGCAGCGAGAGAAAGGTGTGGCGGGGGAATCGTACCGGGGCGTGCGATTGCCCAGCTGGTTGGCAACCTGCACCCACGAGACGGAGCCCGGCCTGGCAGCCTCTTTGGTGGCTGTTTCTAGTCGCTGCACCTCCCCATCCGTCCACGCGCGCTTGCGTCCGGACACGCTCGCCAAGGTTCTCCTCCGCCTTCGGTCTCGGGTACTCTCGTTGTTGCTCGCTTCCCCTTCTTCTTCCTCCTCCTCCTCCTCCTCCTCTTCCTCTTGCTGTTCATCATCATCTTCTTCTTCTTCCTCCTCCTCTTCCTCTTCCTCTTGTCTTTCTTTCTCCTTTTCTCCCTCCACTTCCTCGGCTTCTGTGTGATCGCCACGCTCAGCAGTGGCAGCACCACGATGGCTCTTTGCCGCGTTCCTCTTGGGCGAGTAGCGTCTGGGGGCGGCCCTGGTTCGCCCGCTGCGGCGCGGTGTGCCTGGCGTGGCACTTGCAGGGGTCACCTCGCTGGCCTTGTCGCCTTCGTTATTGCTTGTAGGAACCGCAGCGGTAGCCGTGTTTTCCTTGCTTGTGTCCTTGTCGGTGGTGACGGCATCCTTTTGGCAAGGTTCTATCTTGGGTTGTATTTCTTCTTGCGCCGTTTGCTGCTCTTGTGCCTGTTCTTGTGACTCTTGCTGCGGGGCGGGGATTTGAGACGAAGGGATCCACTGATCGTGCTCAGGTCCCCAGCCGATCCAGTGCACAAGCGACTCCTCTATGCCACCCACCATGCGGGTTTCAAGCACTTTGGGCCTGTCTTTGCCTCTATGCTGTGGCGACTGCGACACCTGCTGAGAAGATTTCTTTTGTAAGATGTTGAAAGGAAGAAAATAAACACATACTCACGACTTACCTTCGCTGAACTCACTCGACCTTTCCTCCTCGCCATGTTCGAGGACCTACAACGTTCAAGCAAGACAATACCCAACAGGTCATTTTCTCTAGTGTTTTTTTTCGCTTTTCTTGTTCCTAGCTTGGTGGTGTGCTAAAGAATTCTTTTGGCGACAGGCAGCTTCTTCCTTGCAACACCCATGCTTGTCCCCACCATCATCATCATGCGTTGATCCCATTGCTCGCAAGTAGGCGGAGGGAGACCGTATTCGTCAAACAGTTGGAGAACAGCCGCACGATCCGCTGTTGGAGAAGTTACCAAGCGTGTAGCGAAGCAGCAAAACGGCCTTCTGTTGAGCTGTCGACAGTTAATCTCACTTTTTCCGCCACAAACGACTGTCTTCATTTCACAAGACTGGGCGGAACGAAAACAAACCGGTTGCCGGTCGCGGGTCGTGTGTGACCACTGCGCCGAGACGATTAAGCAAGAAGACGAACGCTTGGGGGTTTTAGAAAGGGAGTGTGAGGCCAAGGCTTGATCGTACTACTCGTCTCCTCAAGTGAATCAAACCAAGATACACAACTTGAGCTACACGGATACGACAAGATGGATAAACGCTTGTCTATGGATCCGATGATGCTTCAGCAAATGAAGAGCATGCTCGGACCCGGTGGCCGAGGAGCAGCCTCGCCTCGAGGTGGGCGAGGTGGCTCTTCTCAACCACATCATCCCTCGGGCCTCAGCTCCAGCAGTTCGGGCACCGCAGGGGGACCTGGTCGCGGGCGTGGCAAAGGTTCGCTCTTTGCCCCCCCCCCTTTGGGCCTTCTATCGATTTACAAAAGAACGAAAGCTATCTTTGGCTCTATTGTATTTTTGTCTTTTTTGGACTAAACGTGCCCTGTTGTCATGTGTTTCTTCTTGTGGGGGGGGGGTATTTATCTGGCTTCGTTATGTCCAGTGAACATCGCGGACCCGCCCTCTGACGACCCGCCTCCTCCTTTGCTGCCTCCTCGCGCGGACGATGACGAACTGCCGCCTCCCCCCAACTTTCCCCCTCCCCCCATCGTCGGCGGTACAACCCCCGTCTCCCTCGCCTTGACCATGCGTCTCGCGCCGCTGACCGTATTGCGCCGCTGCAGGAGCTGGCCGAGGGGGCATGGGAGGTGGTCGCGGACGCGGCGCGGCGTCGCCTCTCACCGTGTCGGCCCCGGATCCTGGCTTCGCTGGTAGAGGCGCCGGTGGGCCAGGCGGGCGTGGCCGGGGCGTCATGATGCCGTCTCTGTCGTCGCCGGCCCTGCTGCCGCCCCCGAATGTCCCTCCTCCGGCGCCGCCGCAGTCGCCTCCGCCCCCGGCCCTCCCGTCTCGCGATTCGACCGACGACCTGCCGCCGCTGCCCAGCGCGCTGGACCTGCCGCCTCCGCCTCCGCCGCCGATCAACGGCTCCGTCATCCTTCCCAGTGCGTGTTGCCCGCCTGTGTCACCCGCTTGGCCGTCCGCTCTGGTACTGATCGAATGATGATGATTGAATGATGTGTTTGTGCAAACAGCCGGCCGAGTGCGACCGCTTCCGCCCGGCAGTCCCATCCCGCGGCCGGTATCAATGGCACCGGGTGCAACGCCGCCCGTCCTGCCGCCTATCGGGGTTCCGCCAATCGCCATGGCGGGCGGCCCGGCCTCGCCCGCTATGCGCCCCGTCTCCACGCCGCCCGGTCCCTTTTCTCCGCTCCAGCCGCGCGTCGCCCCCGCCGCTGGCGAGGTGCGTCGCCCCGACTCGGCCCAGCTCACATGTTGCCCTCGTCATCATGCTGACGTGTACACTCACATCATGTTGCTTCACAGCCGCGCTCGCCGTCGTTTGCCGCGGCGCAGGCGGCGCTTTCGTCGCTCAACTTTGGTGCCGCGGCTCCAGGCAGTCCCGGCAGCGGGAGCGGCAGCGAGACGCCCACGCCCCCGCTGTCGCCGGCGCCCGAGGGCGACGAGGCCAAGAACGCCAAGGTCAAGAATCGCCTCAGCATGCGCATGGGTGCGGCCCCCTTCCCTTCTTCTCGCTGATGTCTGCTATCGTCTCACGCGACGAGTGCTGTGTCTTCTCTTGCCAGGCAAGTTCAAGGAGATCGTGAAGAAGAAGGACGCCAAGAAAGGCGACGCCGATGCGGCCGCCGAGGAGCCGCCTCTGCCTTCGCCCGAGCGTGAACCTGACAGTAATTCCAGCCACGCCCCTCTCATGCGCTCATCAACACTCACGCTCCCCTCGCGCTGCTGTGTCCGTCTCACAGACTTTGATGACAAGAAGAAGGCCCTCGAGACGCAGCTCATGCGCAAGTCGAGCCGAGCCGAGGACACAGAGGACATCCGCAAGAAGCTCACCGACAGCGCTGGACGTACGGCTCCCCCGTCATCATCGTCATGGTCCCACTTGCGGGCCACGTCTGACTCTGGCGAGTTGTGGGGGACATGAAGGGCTGAGCGAGGAGGAGAGCGGAGAGAAGAAGCTGCCGACGGACAAGGGGCTCGGAGGCTTGAAGGCGCGCTTCACCATGAAGCGCAAGGGCTCCATGTCCGACATGAACTCAGACGTCTCGGAGGACGACGCCGAGGAGGCGCCGCCCGCGACCCCGCCCATGCCGCGGCCCTTCACCATGCACGGCATCCCTCTGGGCGGCGTGGCCCTTCCGATCCTCGCGACCGGCTCGCCGTCCCTGTCCGCCGAGGAGCTCCCCGCTCCGCCTGAGGAGATGCTCCCGCCCCCGCCGCCCAAGAAGCCCGAGACGCCCTTTGGTGCGTCGCATTACTCGCCTTGCCTCTCTCTACGCAAGCAAACATCTGACGCTCCTGCTGCGCCGCACACGTAAAAAAAAAAAACAAACAAAAAAAAACAAAAAACAAAAAACAAAAAAAACAAAAACAAAAACAAAAAAAACAAAGAGCGGAGAACGAAGATCTCGAATGAGATCATCGAGACGGAGCGGAGCTACATCAGCTCGCTGAAGCGCCTGATCCAGGTCTACCACCAGCCGCTGCTTGAGTTCGTCACAGCGCAGCTCACCGAGAACCCGTCGACCAAGCTCACCATCGACGGCATCAACAAGATCTTCAGCACCCTGCCCTCCATCCTCCCGCTCAACGAGGAGCTGCTCTCCCGTCTCGAGGTCTGCATCAGCAACTGGCGCGAGGAACAGACCATCGGCGACGTCTTCCTCACCATCGTGCGTCCTTCTCATCCTCAGCATTCCTCACATTCTTTCGCTTCTCGTTGGCTCACCGCGCGTGGGTTGGGCGGCGTGGTGGTCTGCGAGCAGGCGCCGTTCCTCAAGATGTACGCCGACTACGAGAACCGATACGAGACGGCCCTCTCCATCTACACCAACTTCATGAAGGACCAGGCCTTTGGCAACAAAGTCCGGGTACGTTTGGCAGTCAGTCCCCTTTCTCCCTCATCAAACTCTTTTGTGCTTCTGAGGTTCATGAACTCACGGTGATGATGTGCTTCCCGCTGAACAGGAGCTGGACGAGCTCGTGGACATCCGCGTGGAGGCCTGCTTGATCATGCCCATCCAGCGCATCCCGCGATACAAGGCACGCGCGCCCATTTTGCCTCCCTCAGAGCCCCACCGCGCCTGTTCTAATCTGCCCATGCGCCTCTCCATCAATAAATACATAAATAAATAAATAAAATAGCTGCTGCTCGAGGACATGGTCAAGCACACGCCGCCGGAGCATCCGGACCACAACCTCCTCAAGCAGGCCCTGGCCAAGGTCGACGACGTGGCCGTCAAGATCGACAAGGGTCTGCACGAGTACGAGAAGCAGCAGCGACTGCTCGAGATCTCGACCCAGTCGACCTTCGTACTCTCTTCCCGCTAATTCGCGCATGACAAACGCTTCGTTCTTTTGGCTTCGTTCTTTGGCTCATTTATTGTCGACCCACAGCAAGGGCTGCTGGCGGCACACAGGAGGCTCATGCGCGAGGGCGAGGTGGCCACCGCCGCAGTTGGCGGCGTCAAGCTGCAGCTTCTGCTCTTCAACGACATCCTCGTCCCCTTCCCCAAGGTGCGTTGGCTTCTCCTCTATGCACGTCATTATCACGACTCGATGCCCTGGACTCATCGCGTGGAAACGACCAGTCCAAGCTGTCAAAGCTGGGCAAGAAGGCCATCGCCGACTCGAAGGAGTTCCAGTGGCCGCTCGAGCTCGTGTGGCTCAAGGACGACCCCTCCCTCGGTACGTCGAGCTCATCATCGGCCACCCGCGCTCGCGGCCCTGGCTGACTCCAGACACCGTTATCACCACAACTGGAACAAACAACAGACAAGAAGAACCAGTACTTCTTCGACATCATGGGTCCGTCCAAGGTGTACAACATCAAGGTCAACACGGCCGAGGAGAAGGCCGCCTGGCTCAAGGACATCCGCACGGCCATGGAGAGCGCCAAGAACATCCAGCAGCACCCCATCAACAAGGAGCTCGGCGAGCGCCGTTGGGGCGTGTTCCAGTTCCGCAACTCGGTCTACTACGAGGGCGACTGGCGCAGCGGCATGGTCCGTCTCGTCCCGCCTCGTTGCGACGGCTCTGGGGCTGTCGTCGATGAGCTGACCTTCATGGCCCGTGTGTGTTGTCATCGACTTCATGGTCGTACAGCTTGATGGCAAGGGCGTGATGAAGGTGCACGGCTCCACCTACGAGGGAGAGTTCGGGGAGGACAAGAAGAGCGGCTACGGTAAGATGGTCTTCTCCACGGGCGAAGTCTACGAAGGCGACTGGAAGGACGACGTGCAGAGTGCGCCCCCATCCCCCCCTCTAAAACTCTTCTTCACTGCCCTCCCCCCAACTCTTCTCCCCGCCTGCCGAGCCCAGCCTGACGATCGTGGTTGTGGCCCTTGTGATGGTGATGCTGATGATGCGCGTAGACGGCGCGGGCACGATGTACTACCCGTCGGGCGCCCGGTACAACGGCGGGTGGAAGGATGGCAAGCGGCACGCCAAGGGCGACATGACCTTCGCCAACGGTGACCTCTACAAGGGCAACTGGGCCGAGAACAGCCCCAACGGCCAGGGCCAGTTCATTGGCGTCACCGGTGTACAGTACGCCGGCGGCTGGAAGGACGGCAAGGTCCGCTCCCTCCTCCCCTCCCCCCCCCTCTACTCTACCTGTGAAAGCCCAAGAGCCTCACGCTGGGGACGGGCCTCTCCTACACAGTTCAACGGCAAGGGCCACTTGACGCTGCCGGCCGGCAAGACCTATTCGGGCGAGTGGGTCGACGGCAAGCGCG
>NAVB01000915.1:0-13719 GCA_002179805.1 Acanthamoeba lenticulata
CATCAGCAAACGGTGTCGACATCATCGTCGGCTTCGGAGTAAAGGCCAAACAGGCGGGCGCGCGTACGCGTTCCTGCTGGAGCCAGGTGGCGCGGGCCTGCATCTCGATCTGATAGTTCCTGATCTCGGCCAGCTTGGAGAGGGACTCGTCGAGCAGGAAGATGGCGTCGTTGATCAGCGCGTTGACAAACTTGAGGAAGGTGGCCGGATCGCTCGCCGCGGCGGCAATCGAGACGCGGTACTCTGGCAGTTGCCACAGGTACTTGACCAGCGACGCGATGTGGTACCGGTGCGTGAACTTGTCGTAGAAGCTGCTGCTTCCTGTTCCACGGTTCTTGTGAGTCGTTGACACCGGGAAAAACAAGAAGGAGCTGCGTACGGCCGGTGAACTCGATGTCGACGTAAAAGAGCATGAGGGCGGCGGCCAGGTGTGTCGAGGCGAGCCGGTTGGCCTCGAACACGCCCAGCTCGCGGCCGGCCTGCTTGGGCGTCAGCGCTAGCACCGCCTCCACCTGAGGTGTGTGTCGTCATGTGTGTGGCCATCGCACCGGTGAGCACCACCCCTACGCCCTGTGGGCAAAGGGCGAGGCTCGGAGGAAACACGCACGATCTTGGCGCGGAGGTAGGGGTTCTTGACGTAGTCCGGACTGGCCAGGAAGCGCGTGAGGAACGAGAGCAGCTCGTCGAGGCCCTTCTTGTAGTCCTCGAGCTTGTTGGGCATAAACCTGGCGCGGTGCCCGAGGTTAGACTTGAGGGAGGGAAAGACTCCAGAGAGGAGGCCGTGGTACCGCGCGGTGAAGAGGAAGAAGTCGCAGACGTCCTCGATCACGTACTCGGGCAGCGTGGTCAGCTCCGGAGGCGGAGGCGTCGCCAACGGCAACCTTGGGAAATATTGTGAGCATAAAAAATTAAAAAAAAATTGATAACACGGAGAGAGGCAGAAGGCGAACCCCTGGTTCTTGGGGTCGACCAGGTGGTTCATCCATGTGGCCACGAGAATGAAGAAGTCGGCTGTGCGCCGGAGGGTAGTTGGCTCGGCCAGCTGCGCCTCCACGCACAGGCGGTCCCGGTGGATTTCATTGATCTGGGTCTGCAGCATGTCCGTTGTTAGCACAGCAGTGTAAAAGAAACAGGCGAGCCAGCCGTACGTTGAGCTTCTCGAGGAGGACCGTGATCTCGGCCTGAACGAGCGGGTTGGTGCTCTCCTGCTGCTGACGCTCGACCAGAGAATCGCGCATCGACTTCTGCTCCATCTCCGCCCGCAGGATTGCACCATACTGTCCAAAAGTACGAAGCATGCCTGGATAGATCCGCAAATTTGATACAAATATAATGAACAATAAAGAGCGAAAGCGAAGTGAAATATTAAATATAATAATAATAATAATAAAGAACGAAAGCGAACGTACCAAGGTGGAGGCTGCGGAGAGTCAGGAAGAAGCACTCGTTAATGAAGGTGAAGGGTTTCCGCTCGCCACTGCGGAGCTTGTCGATCTGCTGCTTGACCTCATCCGAGGTGGCGACGAGCTTGGTGTCGGCCGAGCTGTCGAATCGCGAGGAGACGAGCAGGTAGGCCGGATCGAGCGACTCGTACTTGTGCGCCGCCGGGTCGAGGAAGGGCACGCAGAACTCGAGCAGCACGGCCGACAGGGTGAGCATGAAGCCCTCGCTCGAGATGGTGCGCCGGTCGGCCTGCATGCGCGTGCGCGCCACGTTCTGCTGAAGGATCGTGCCGAACCAGTCGAGCACGGCCTCCTTGATCTCGGGCGAGGCCTTGAGAAGCATCTTGACGCTGTCGAAGCAAAGTGTCTGGCTCGCGGTGAGCGCCTGACGAATGGCCGAGAAGGCCGTCTCGATGTTCTGCGGCCCCATCAGCGCCGGCGCCGAGAAGTAGTGTCGGCCCACGCTCGTCTGCTCGCGCGCAGGTGAGCAAACGAAGCCTGGCCAAGAGGACGAGACGTCTCAAGAAGAAGAGGAAAGAGGAAAGGGAGGGGAAATGGGTACGTCGGGCGGGCACGAGGAGAGGCGGAAGAAGGGCCCGAGGAAGGAATTGGTCTCCAGTTCCTTGCCGTTGAGCTTGGACTTGGGGATCCAGTTGGGCAGCGAGACCACGAGCGACGCGATCGGCTTGTATTTGATGAGAAGCGAAAACGTCTGCGCCATGCCGGATTAGACGAATAATTAAAAACGTGGAGAAAGGAAGCGCCCGTACTCTGTACAGGGGAAGGAAGGAGCCAAGCAGGTTCATGGCCTTCATTTGGAAGCTCAGCTCATCAAGCACGGGCGTGAAGATCTGTGTTGAAGAGGGAGAGAACGAGAGAGAAAGGCAAACAACAAATCGACCACCTCGGTGAGGGATTGCCGCCAGAGAGCCCAGAGAGGAGAAGGAATGAGGCGGGGGGGAACACCAACCTCGCGGATCTCCTCCTCGCCGTATTGGGCCACCATATGGTCGAGGAACTCGATCGGGAAGGATCGTGGGGACGTGGGGTCGGTCTGCATGCAGGTCAAGAACTGGCGAGCCACCTCTTCACGCGCCAGCCTGCAAATGATGTTTGATTCTTAGCAAAAGAAAAAAAAAATATAAGTAAAAAAAAGGCAAAAAATTGTGGGCATACGTCATTGTCTGTGGCCATGTGTCGGGATACATGAGGATGAGGCCCGCGTAGGAGACCACGAGATCAAAGACTGTCTTGAAGACGTCCGCCTTTTGCTTGTTGCCTTTGTTCACGCTGCGCTCCGAAGCATAGTGGGCTGCACGGATCGTCGTCGACAGTCCAAGAAAAAGTCAGCACACAAGACCAAAGGCGACGCATCGGGTGGTCATTCAAGATGTGAGGTCTCCTGCGTACCGATGCGGTAACAGCTGACGAGGTACTCGATGTAGTTGCCCTGCTCGCCGTCGGCCTGCTCCTTGCCCTTGACCTGCCGCTCGGTGCTCTCCCGGTCCATGGACAGTCGGTCCACGAGCAGTCGCTCGAGTACGGCGCAGGAAAGCAGCGGGCCGGCCTCATGCATGGTGTCGCGGCTGTCGTCCTCGAGCTCGCGGGCAGTGTCTTCCAGCAGCACGTAGTCCTCCTTCTTCTCCTTGGGCGTGAGCGCGATCCGGAAGATGCGCTTGAGGGTCTCGTGCTCCCACTGGTCGTGCGACACCACGGCCCCTCCGCGCTGGGTTGTGGCGTTGGGTCAGCGGGTCAGTTGTGGCCAAAAGTGAAAAGAAAAATAGAATTGAAAGAAGAAATATGTGGGTCAGATCTTATCAGCTATTGTTTGGTGTCACCACACATGTGGTCTGCTTAGATCCTTAATTTTAATCATTCCCAAATAATAAGTGTAAAAATCTAATAAAAATAATAAAAATAAAGGAGAGATAGAGAAGAGAAACATCAGATTGAAAACTATAATTTGCAGAATCATCCCAAGCCGGCGCCACACAAATAAACGGGCAAGGCTGCCACCACCGCAGCTCGCACAAGGCGCGCGCGTGGCTGCATTCTTGCCGCGTTATATCGTGATGCCAACTCGTGTTGCTGTCACGAGCGCTTGATTTCTTCACTTGTTTCTCGTCCTCTTCAGTCGTAAGAAAGGGAGTGAAAGGGGAAGGCCACAGGGAACAGGTACCGAGGGAGACACCGAGCGGCCGTCGAACGAGCTGGACGAGAAGGGCGAAGCGGACGTGGGGCTCACCAACGGAGGTTTGGTCGGCGTGAGCGTGCGGCGTCGGCCGTTGGAAGCGCCATCAACGTCCATCGGCGTCGTTGTCGCCGGCGTCGGTGACGGGGTGGTGCGAGCCAGCGCGGCGGTAAGCAGAGAGGTGGGCCCAGAGGGAGAAGCTGCAGCTGGCGACGAAGCTGCCGCTGCACAACAAGACGCAAGTTCAAGTTTAGATTCGAGTGACCAAGGAGTGGAACCTTGCCGTGGCGCAGCGAAAAGCGTAAATTAAAATTATTAGCAGAAAAACAAAATAGAGTCGATGCTTGGGGAGATGGAGGACCTGGTGAGGCCGCAGGCTGCGCTGGGGTGGGCGCAGAGTCGCTGCCCCCAAGCCGAGCAAGACGTCGGCGACGGATTTCGTCCGCTGAGAGCGCCTCCACTGGTGTGCTGTCGCCCCCTAGCGCCTGACCAGGAGGTGGTGCGGCTGGCTGAGGAGACGCATCGTTGAGCTCACGTGGTGATGCCATCGTCTGCTCCGGCACGTTTGGATTGGCTATCTCTTCATCCATCTTGTTATCATTCTCATTTTCGTCCTTTTTGTCGTTCTGTGCATCCTTGGCAGCGTCATCGCGCGAGCGAAGGTTGATCCAGTTAAAGGACATAATCTGTCGTGTGATTTGAAACCTCTCGATGTGGGCCCGCCTCGTGTCCCACCTTTTGGACCAACTTGTTTTATCGAAATGCCAGACCACGCAAGCAACCGCTGGTGCGTTTGTCCTTCGTTACAAGGGCGCTACTTTCTTTCTTCACCAAACTTTAGTTTTCTTCTTCTTTCCGAGATGTTTTCCAACTTTTTGGTCGTGCGCGATTCGTGCAATGAAAAACAAATTTGTTTGTTGGTTTGCACAAGATGGAGACCGTTGAGGGTGGAAGTGCAGCTGTGAGGCCAACGAAAGAGGGCTGGCCAGGCCCCGAGCACTTTGGAGAGGGTCCGCTCGCGAGCCTTCACCGGGCGGTCGAAATGAAGGTGAGTCCCATTAGCGGCCGGGGCCTCTTCGCCCGCAGCCTCATACGTGAGGGCGAGGTCGTGTGGGCCGAGCGCTCGGCCCCGCACGACGAACTGGTGCTGTCGTGGACCCAGGTCGAAAGCCTCACCGGCGACGAGCGCACCCGGTTCCTCAACTTCTCCTACCAAGTTGGGCCCGATGAGTTCTCCGGCCCGCCGGACGAGGACTCCCTCATGCGCGACTACGCCCACTTCCAGAACCACTCGTACCAAGCTTCTCTCTTTGTTTTGCTCCTTTAATTTTAATTTTAATTGTTTTTGTTTAATTTCAATTTTAATTTATTTATGTGTTGGTTTAACTTTTATTTCACGCCAACAAATGGGCAGCTGCGACCCCAACACCTGGTTTGAGGGAGACGGCCTGATGACAGCACGAAGGGACATTCAGCCGGGCGAAGAGCTCACCTATGACTACTGCACCTCGGACACCGTGCTGGCCAAGAGGCTCAGCACCTGCTATTGTGGAAGCACGATCTGCCGAGGTGCCGCCCAGTCCAGCGTGGAAGTTCTTTGGTGTCAACACTGAAGGGCGCACGCTGTTCATTTGCACACGCGGCGCAACAGGTGGTCTCACGGGTGAGGAGTGGAAGAATCCAGAGCTGCGCAGTCGGTATGGGGAGCATTGGGTGCCCTACATTTTGGACCTCATCCACACACATGAGTCCGCCTCTGCCCCGTAACAAGTGCATGAAGACCTCCTTTCACGTGTTGGTGAAAGGGAAAAAAAAAGAGTAAAGTAATGAGCAAAACGAGGACGTGATCTTCCTCGTCAATTGGTGTCTTGTTCCTCACCACTGTCGCGCGGGAACAGGGGTGTCTTCGTCACGAAGTGCCCCTGGCAAAGGGTGACTGCAGTGTAGGAGGCGGGTGACGAGCGGTGGAGGAGCTTGATCACCTCGAGTGAGCTAACCTTTTCATTTATTCCATTGTGTTCTCTTCATTCTGAAAGTACGGGAATGGCCCGAGAGGCACTGGGTGCCGAACAGGTGTGCAGCGGAGCAGGCGTGAAATGGGCGGTGGAGGAGTTGGATCTTCCTCTTCAGTTGGCACTTGCAGTCCACGCTTCGCCAGCTGTTTCACGAGTACGTATTCCTCTTCGGCCGAGAGTTCTGCCCAGACAAGCCGGTTCGTGGTAACATAGGCTGAGATGAAACAAAACAGGATGATATTGAGCAGGAAAAACCCCACAGCAAGCAGGCCTTCCCAGACGGCATTGGTCCACATGTTCTGCAAAAAAGGAGTGCAACAATGCTCGTCAGTCTGCTCTGGTGGGCCATGAGGAGTGCGACCACGTACAAAACACACAACGCCCGCCACCGCGCAGAGTCCAGGGGTGAGCTGTATGCTGGCCAGGTAAAGTTCAATTTCCTTATGGGCATCCAGGGGCGGCCAGAAGCACACTCGCCACAGAGGCACCATGCCTCCCCACTTGGGCGGGCCACCTTTGCGGTTGACCAACCACCGGCCCAAGTTGACCGAGCTGGCGTACAAGTTGGGAACGACAAACAAGGCAAGGAGAAAGCTTCCACCGCAAAGTATGAAGCCACCCCAGACTGAGTCAATGCACCCGGGCCATTTGTGGCCAGAGTCTGCATTGTGTAGTCTTGTTAAGCAGAGTGGTGAATAGTAACACAGCAGAGAAACCGAACCTTCACGTTTGTGGTTGTCACAAGGAGGCAGATAAAAAGCCAAGTAGAGGTAAATCAACATGAGGCCAACAACCAAGAGCACAAAGCGAAACACGCGGACCAGTTGCTTCACCTTCTCCACGTCATGAGGATGCACGTGGTAGAGTGTCACTGTGGCATCCGTCGTTTGTGGTTGCTCAGTCTGCGGTACCGCTTCTTGGTCAATGACCAGTGCGTCCTCCTGAGTCTCGCTCATCTTTAATGGTGCTGGTTTCTTTTGCGTCCTTATGTTGGTGGCATAAGGAGCTGGTTCTGCGAAGTTGTGAAGAAAAGGCAAATACAGTTCCGACGTCGCTCCTTAGGCTAACGATCACGGTTAACGCGTTCAATTTTTAACTCTGATGACTCCGGAATGGCAGTCGTGAAGGGGCACTGTGTGGAGGATTCACAAGCATGAACAGCGATAATACAAAATGCTTGTCTGTCGCTTTGGTGCATTCAAGAAAAACAACACTTACTGCGAGACCATGTACAAGGAAAGCTGTCCTCCATCGAGACCCACAAGCTTGATCTTCATGAATGGGAAGAATGGGTGTTGCGGAGGAGATCATGCAACAGGTGGCACGTCTGCGCGTACTGAACCCTGTCCTTCATACGGAGGAAGGAGAACGCGTGAGCACAACCAGCTCAAGGGGCAACACATACAGGCGCACGACGTTGGGCCATGGAAGTCCATCAGCCGCAGGCCATGGGCCTCTGCCATTCCCCTCACAACTGGGAGTGAACCCGTCGTGGTTGATGGTGACGTTTGTCACAACTATAATGACTAATTCCCTGAAGGAGAAAGGCTAGTGCTGTATTAAGGGAGTTTCCTCATCATGATGGGGTCTCAACACTGGGTGGCGAACAGGTGTGCAGCGGAGCCAGCGGGCAATGGGCGGTGCAGGAGCTTGATCATCCTCCCTGTACTCATGGCCTTGGTTTACCCCCAGTCCTGACATGAACCAAGATTCCTCTTCAGGAGATAGTTCAGCCCAGACAAGGCGGCCCTTGGTCAACATGTGTCGAACAATGATGACAATGAAGCAGTAGATGATTCCACTCCCTCCACAGAGCATGCCCACAACTGGAATCTTGCTTATCTGCGATAAGAATGAAAGTTGTAAGCTAAATGATAGCATTGAACCTGCGTAATCAGACGTACAGGCAAGGTGAAAGCCATAAAAATGCAGAAGCCAGGATACATCAGCACAATGAATAGGTAGGCGTCAATCTCCATGTGGGTATCCATAGGGGACCAGAACACGCGCCAGAAGGACACTGAACCACCCCACTTGGGCTGACCACCGTCGCGATTGCTCAACCATCGGCGCATGGTGTAGCTAGCAAGCCAGAGATTGGGGAAGAGTGCCACCAAGACTAAGCCGCCCCCAAGTACGACGAAGAAATCTGCTCCCTCTGGGTTGCAGTGCACCATCCACATGAGAGGATGCACAACCTTTATCTATGAATAAAACAGCACGCCCTTACCTTGGTTATGTGTGGCCACGAGAACCCTGTCAAGGCAATACATCACCAGGAAGCTGCCCAGAAAAAACACAAAACGAAGCACGTAGACGACCCGCTTCACCAACACGACAGTGGGAGGGTGCACATGATAAAGGGTCACTGTTGGTGGTAGTTTGCTCACTTGTTGGCTGGTGAGTGTATTCATGATGGCGGCTGCTTGTCTGTGCGGATGCGGTTTTCTTCTTGCGTTGGCTTCCTCCGGTGGTTCCACGCCTGCGTGAAAGTGTACTTCTCGTTGTTTCAGGAGTAACCTCTTTTCATTAACACTTCTGGTGTTGGACCAAACGTTTCGGTAAGAAGGAACGCAAAATGCTTTGGTGCAGCGAGACCACGTACAAGGAAAACTGTCCTCCATCGAGACCCACAAGCATGATCAAGAAGGGAAAGAATGGGAAGAATGGGTGTTGCGGAGGAGGTCATGCCACAGGTGGCACGTCTGCGCGCACTGAGCCCTGTCCTTCTCGTGGAGGAAGGAGAACACGTGCACGACCAGCTCCAGCGGCAACGCATACGGGAACACCTGCGCGCCACGATCATCAGTTAGCACCACATCAGGTCACCTCGTGCGTGTGTGTGAAAGCTTTCCAAGCAGGAAGGCGCACTTTGACTACGGCGTTGTGATCGCACAGGACGGCGCGCCTGCGGTCGGCCGCGGCGAGATCGTCTCTGCCCAGGAGCTGGTAGGCGGTGGCGCGGGTGCTCAAGACCTGCTCGTTGACCACTCCATGCTCGATGGCCTCGCTCAGGTCGGCCACGGCGTCGTCCAGCCGCTCGAGATAGAAGTGACACAGGCCGCGGTTGGCCACCGACATGTACAGGTTCCTCGCCTCCCCCTTTGCTTCTTCTTCTTCTTCTTCTTCTTTCGCATGAGCTGCTGCGGTGAAGAGGACGATGGCCTCCTCATAGTGGGCGCCATGATAGAGGGCCAGCCCGTGCAAGTTCTGGAGCTCGGCCAGGCTGGGCTGCTGGTGGCCGGCCTCGAGCCCCTTGTCGGCCGCCTCGGCCCGCCGCGGGATCAATCTCGCCGCCGCCACTGCGCGGCAGACCGGGCGAGCGCGTACAAACGCATCAGCGCAGCGCTCGTGCACGCTGGCCCGGCACACGGCGCAGTGCAGACCCTGCTTGGCGAAGCCCAGTAGCGGCAGCCAGCACTGGGCGCACGACGTTGGGACGTGGAAGTCCACCAGCCGCAGGCCATGGGCGTCTGCCATTCCCCCCCCCCCACACAAAGTTGTAAGTGATTTCGTCGAATGATGGCGAAACCTCTTCTCAGCTCGTACGTACCGGGTGCCGCGCGGCAAGGCGCCTTGTGCTGTGCGCTACACCGCGCGTGGAGGCTCGACTGGCATTCCGTGCATTCCAGGCCTGCATCATGAACGAGCAAGAAGACGTGAGGTCATGAGCATGAGACCGACAACTGAAGACGAGTAGTCAGTACCCTGGTTACGTAGACCAACCAGCAGCAACCTGCAGTGATCGCAGAAAGTGGGCTTCTTGAAAGTGGTCACCACGTAGCGATGCTGGAGTTGTGTCTGCTTGTCTGTAGAGGCCTCGGGCTCTGCTTCCTCTTCTCCTTCCTCTTCTTTGGCTTTTGTAGTTTCCTCTTCATGGCTACGTTTACCGTCTTTTTGGAGCTTCTTGTTGGCTTGGTGAGCAGTCACGGCGTCGTCGAAGGCGACCGCCGCCTCGTCCCAGCGCCCGAGCTGGTCCAGTGCAAGGCCCAGCAGCACGAAGCCCTCCACGAGGGACTGATCGTGGCCTTGGGTTCGCAGGAGCTCCACCGCTTGTTGGGCGTCTCGTACGACCTCCTCCTGTATGTTCTTGGCGGTGTGGGCATCCGCGTGGGCGGCGACGGTAAGGGAGGCGCGGGCTCGCTGGAGGTAGAGGTGTGGGTTCGTTGGGTCGGCCGCGATAGCATCGTTCAGCGCGTCAGGAGGAAGCAAGAGGTGCGTTAGTGCGGTGGCGGTCCCGCGAGCCTGGCGATGGGCTTCTTGAGCCACTTGCCTCACACCGCGGGTGGCTTTCTGGCCCACATCCATCACTACACCTGCAGCCACCAACGGCAGCCCTAACCACAAGGGAATTGACATCGCACCACCACCACACATCCTGCTCTTTGCTGTTGTTCTTCCTCTTCTGCCTTCTTCGGTCGGTTACTGGCCAGGCTTGTGCGCCGAAAAGCTGCCGGCAGTCGGCAACAGCTGAGGAATATTATTCACTTTTTCTAAGAAGAGATCTCTTGGCGAATCCGCCTCAGCCTTTCCCTCAGAACAACAATAAAAGTTGCAACAAAAACAGTGTAAACTCTCAAAAGTCCAACCCTGAAACGTAAAGATGAACGCTGGGGAGGAGTACAACTTGTTTGGAGTCTCTGTCAAGGATAGGGTCCGAGCTTCCGCTCCATATAAATAATAATCTTCTTTCCCGCTCTAGTCTTTTCTGACTGCTGCCCTCTGCTTTGGCGCCAAAGTAGGTTATTGCAGTTTGTAACGACCCCGCAGCATTTGAACAGCTCGTACGCCAGTACATCACGGCCATCAAGAGTTTCAGTGACTTAACCGACATGTTTGACGATGACGAAGTGCAAGAGGCCTTTGGGCAGAATGTCTTCATGCGCGTGCCTGACCTGCTGCCTCCGTCGATGCTCGTATGCTCATGCCAGCTGATGGCTAAGTTGTATAAACACTATCATCCTTTAGGGTGGGCGCGGACTGCATTGACTGCCATCAAACGGTTCGTTCCTGCACCACACGTGTGATCCAGCAAGCTCACAAGAATTGTGACCTGTGGTGTAACAGCTGCCTCTCACAGCCAAGCCATGCGGAACCAGCTCTGCAAGCGCTCTCCATCATCTCATCAATTCCCGGAGAGACGTATAGCAAGTTGATCAACTCGGACAAAGAGCTTCAAGAGGGTTTGATGCGGGCAATCAAATGGCTGGCGGTACAAAATGGCTGCTTCTTGTCTTGCATCAGCCACTCTTTTCCCTCACATGTCCTTTTTCTTAGTCTCTCCGCAGGTCACCAATGAAGCCATCAAAACACTCGCTGCTCGTTTTCAAGGAGAGGTGACCGAAGCGCAAGCAGTGGAAGCGTTTCACAAGATGGCGCAATACCTTGATGAACAGGTAGGTCTTCATTTGCACCAGACCAGGAATCCTTTTATTTCCACTAACTTTTGCCTCACAGCAAACAGACCGCGCATCAACCGAGGTCGCTGCAGACATCTTCTGGGGTGCGAGCAACGCCCTCGCAGAGGGCGACACAAGCAACTTGAGAAAGGTGGCGCTCGAGTGTGGGCTTGTGAATCATGCCATCTCCCTTGGGAACCAAAGGTACTACTTCATCCCCACCTTTATCTTTCGTTCGTGAATGCTCTTTCGGGCTTCAACTGAAGCATGCTCGCAGCAAGCCTTGCAGCCGATTGGACCATGAATCCGGGGCCTTCCTCGCGGCCCTTTGTTCACCTCCCCAAGTCTGCCGCGACGTTCCTCGGCTTCAACGTTTTGTCTGCACGCAGCTTTTGGCTCCGCCCCGACAGGCACACCGCCGGCTCCTTGCCGGTCTGCTGTGGAATCGGCAATCGAAAGGCTGGCTGCCTCACTACCTGACCGGGCTGCTGGGTCTGTTGACCTGGGCCACGGGCGAAGAGCGTGAGGTCCTGTTCAAGGACCTCACCGACCATCCCGAGTTCCTGCCCGTGCTTCGTGACCTGTGCGCGCCGCCAGAGGGAGGCGGGCGCCGCGGCGTGGCCCAACGTTGCCCTCAGAGGGGCATTGCTGCGCTCATACTTCATCGCCACTTCCCGAGCCAGGCGCCGGAAAACGCAGCAGAGCTTGCCGACAGCCTGCAGTATGACCACACCATCGAAGGCTGGATGATCGCGCCAGACATCTAGCCCCACTCGCATGGCCCAAGGGGTCAAGGCAATTTTTTTGAAATAAAAAATCTTTTACAAAACTAAACAATTGATTTTTATTTCAAATAAATACAAGTGGTGGGAACTCCAGCTCATGGCGCGTCTGGTCGCTGCCAGACGGCTTCGTCCATGTCCTCGACCGTCCGCACGATCTCTGCAAACGAAGGCCGCACCTGAGAGCCGAGGTGTGAAGCCGCGTTAGCGCCATCACAAGCAAAAGGCAGGAAGGCACTCGTACCTCTGGGTTCGCGTCCCAGCAGAACTCGATCAAGGCCGCCAGCTTACGCGGGCAGTCGTGTGGCAACGGCAATCTAGTGAACACGTACGCGCAACGGCCATTCACGACGACAAAGACGACGTCAGCAAACACGCATCGGGCAGGACTTGCGCGCGCGGGGAAAGCGTTGGCACCGTTGGCCCTGGTAGGCGACGTCGTTGGCCACGCGGAAGGCG
The DNA here is from genome assembly GCA_002179805.1 of Acanthamoeba lenticulata. Lineage (NCBI taxonomy): Eukaryota > Discosea > Longamoebia > Acanthamoebidae > Acanthamoeba > Acanthamoeba lenticulata. Next base: position 12,289 of record NAVB01000915.1, read on the forward strand.
CCCACCTTGTGCCACGGGATGAGCCGCGTGTAGAGCTCCCACAGCACCACCGCGTAGCTGAACACGTCGCACTTTTCGTTGTAGGGCAGCTCTCGCAGGATCTCCGGCGCCACCCACTGGACCGTGCCCGTGCGGCTCATGGCCTGCGTGTGCAGCTTGGGGCGGCTCAGGCCGCTGGTGTTTGTAGCGGTGAGCTCTCGCGTCAGCGCCAGCCCACAACAAAGCCCAGAAGAAGAAGAAGAAGAAGACGGCGAACGCACAAGTCGCAGATCTTGATGGTCCAGTCCCGCGCGATGAGGAGGTTCATCGGCTTGAGATCGCGGTGGATGATGGGCGGGCTGCGCGTGTGGAGGTAGAGCATGCCCTTGGCCGTGTCGAGGGCCACCTTTTTCTGCTGCTGCGGCGTCACCACGGCCCTGGGCGCGTGCAGCCACTGGAACACGTTGCCCAGCGGCACGTACTCCTGCACACGACCCAGCCACGTCAGCTGCATTCCTGGCATTTCTCACGACTGGAGTGTGACGTGGCGTACGGTGAGGAGGCACTGGTAGGAGGGCTCGACGATGGCGCCGATGAAGGCGACGATGTTGGGGTGGTCCAGGCGGCAGATGACTTCGATCTCCTTCAGGAAGCTGCGCTCGGGCTGCTCGCTCACGAAGCGCTTGACGGCCACCTCGACGCCGGCCCACTGGGCCTGGTAGACCTCGCCGTAGCCTCCGACCCCGATCTTGCGCACGAACCGCACGGCGCTGGACTCGACGAGCCGGATGGGCACCGTGCGCTCGCGCAGGATCTGGCGCAGGCTCTGGTGCAGCGGCACCCCGGCCTCGCCCCGATGGCCCGCGCTCGCGCTCTCATCGTCGCGCCCGCCCGAGGCCGTGTCCCAGTTCTCGTCGTCGTCGTCGTCACCGTTCTCGCGAATCTGCTGGCCGGCGACGGGGCCGCGGCCGGCCGGCGATTGGCGGCGAACTCCGTCGTAGTTCTCCACGAATGGCGGCGACGGCCCGGCGTTGGGCCGGGCGTCGAGGCGGCGGACGACGGGAAACCGGAAGGAGCCCGGGTCGTACTCGGTGACCTCGGTGCCCTCGGGCGTCATCGTCCCGTCGTTGTGGCCACCGCGGCCGTTAAACTTTCGCCGCTTGACGGTCTCGACATCGTCGTTCGAGTCGTCGTCTTCGTCATACAACGCATCGGTGGCGATGCGGATCTGCTGGATGCTGTAATTGTTGTTATTATTGTTGTCGCCGGCGAGCAGCCTGCTGCCGTCGTCGAACCGGCCCTGGCGCTTGAGCCGCTGGTTGCGGAGCTTGCGCCGCCGCAAGTGGTCGGCGTCGCGCCGGAGCGTGAACCACAGCACGAAGCAGTAGGGCACCACATACACGTAGATCATCGCGTGCATCACACTGCACACGTGTGTCAAAAATTAAAAAT
>NAVB01000917.1:0-12236 GCA_002179805.1 Acanthamoeba lenticulata
ATTCCACTAGCAAAAATAAATAAATAAATAAAAAGTGATAAAATAAATAACTCGGGTTCATGTTACAGCTCCTTGGCCAGGATACTGATGATTTCGTCCACGTTGACGATCAAGTCGCCTTTAGGCGTGGCGGTGATGATTGGCACCATATAGTAGTTTTGTTTGAGAAATGCTGCCTGCCACCACGTGCCCTCTGGATATCGCAGTGCCCTTTGACCACCCCTGGTCACTGGGAAGAACTCGACGACCAACGTGTCGCGCTCCGCAAAGTTGATGTTGTAGAAGGCGCCGCCATGCGCTCCTGAACAAATGCCGTAAAATGGCGTCAGTTACTTGTGCCCTCACGCGAGACACGAGGCGGCAAAGTGGTGTACCGATCACGGCCTTGGCATGCTGGTTGAAGAAGTTTCGAGTAGCTTCGAAGCCCGGGTAGTCGGTATGCCTGAAGACGACTAGTTCCTCGCCTGGAATGTTCCTCTTGGCGATAAAGCCTTGCATGGCTTCAATGAGCTCGTCTTCGTTGAGAACTTTTCGTGAACGGCCTCGGGGCAAGTAGACAATCTTGGTCCGCTTCTCGAGGGGCACGGGCACCACTGGACCGCGCAGCACAACTCAGCTCAGTCTGCCAATGGACAAGCTTGTGGACAAAGAACTGACTGGCTGGCACATACCGCCCAACATGTCCTGCATGGTCTGCCAGATCCAGGGGTGGTAGCGCGGCACACGACAAGGGTAGAGGATCTGCTTGGCCGCCATGGGGGCGGGCAGAGGGACGAGCGACAAGAACTTGGGGTGGTTGCTGAAGATACGGGACCAAATCTCGCCGCTGTCCGTCGGAGGCGTAACAGGTCAGTTCACTGGACCACGGAAAGGAGGGCAGCACCGAGATGGGGCAGTTGTATACCGAACGTCCATGGTCTTGCGAGGTCCTACAATGGTCCATGAGGGATCAGAGGAGATCAAGTCCCAAGCTTGTACAATGTCCGGCATCAGTCGATCAAGGAAGTGTTGAAATGACGAAGCTTGAGGACCTGCGCTCCACAAATCGATAATGAACTCCCAGCTCGGAAAGACGACGACAACAAGGGCTCAAGAAGAGAGAGAGAGAGAGATCGAACGAACCAACAAACAAGGCGAGCTTGTCGTGATGAGTGGTGTTTGGGAAAACTTGGGTGTGGGAGAACAGCATCGAGTAGTTGCCGGGCCATTCGCACTCATATTGCCCGCCAAACCCCGTGCCTGGGCGCCTGTAGTAGAGCGCTGCGTGGATAGATGTGGCTCGCGGAGTGAGTCTCCAAGGTGGGTGTGATGAAAGAGGGAGAGAACGATGTATGTACCGTCCTTCAAGATCACTAGCTGGCCCTGAGTGAATTGCGGGTTGTGGAAGATAAGCTGCTCCGACGGGTCTACATCCGCACCGACACAGGTAGTGTGGCGGCACAGCTTGGCATTGTGATCCCGGACGTAGTTGATGACCTGTATATTGTAAAGTGAAGCGCCAAAGACGAGACAATCAGGCAACATGTCGAACGTGGAGGGAGGAAGGGAGCGGATCTTCTCATCTACCTGCTGCAGCTTGAAGAACATGGCCTGGTGTGCTTTGTTGATAAACTTGGGCATGTTGATAACAAACGTGGGATACTCCAACTCGACAGCATACAGCACACGCGGATCCCGCGCGCATAACCCAGTGGCATCCCCCTGAGCACGTGTGTGTTTAGCTCAGCTCTGACCGGTCAGCAAAAAACGGCAACGCACCTGGCGGCACTCATTTAAACGTTGCGGGCGCAGGCGCTCTCGGCGAGAGAAGGGAGTCACAAACGAAGTACTCCCCTCGTCGTCGACCTTCCTGTCTTTGTGTACATCTTTCGTGCGCTCTGGTGCGTCAGCCAGAAGCATCCCGTGCAGTTGCCCCTGATGGGCTAGGGTGGCGCCTTCGTCCTTCCCTTCATCCTCACCTTCGGCTGCACCAACGAGAGGTTCAGGGTCGTCATCGTCCATGACAGGCTGCGGACAAAGGCTAGAGGTAAGAACAGCCGGCAAAGACAGGCGCAGTGTTGGTGCACCAGGTACCTTTGCAACGTCATAATCTTCAGCTTCAGCTTTTGGTGGTGGCGCGTCAGCGGCAGCAGGAAGAGTGTGTTGATATAAGTAGAAGTACGTCGCTGCTAGTTGGCAGGCGATTAAAAAGCACACCACCAAGATCCAGATTCGAGAGTACCACCGTCGGCTGCCAGATCGTGAGACGTAGCCCAGGGTTTGCCCTTTACTTCTATATTTCATGACGTCGCCCAAGCTCGCTGCATGAGCATCAACTCTTGAAGTGGCGAGGATTTTCTTTTCTTTTCCTTCTTGGCCAGCTGCCAAATATTTCAGATTACATCGAAATGGCAACAAGCTCACGATAAATTGAAAAATTTCGAGGGCCAGCCACAAAGGGAGAGGTGCGCTGAAAACTCAGAAGAAAGAAGGGTGGACGAAGCTGGGGTCTTGTGATAATCTCGCTTTGGTCTCCTCGCCCGCGCTTGACATCCAGAACTTACTGCCGCCCCTCAACAAGGTGACTGCCAACTATTTCCAGTTTATTCGGGTGGTTTGTGGCGCTTGCAAGGCTAATCGTGGCCCTACATCGCTTTTAGTTTGGACATTTACGGGATCAAAGCTGAGTTGTTCCCTTTGTTGCCTCGGCAATCGTGGTGCGTTTTACCAATCTTTGATCAGCCATCGGGTGGGTGCATTTTCGCCTGCAGCAACTGATCAGTAAAACCAATAATCTGGGTGCGCTTGCAGATGGGCAACGCCAACGCCAAGCTGTGGGAGGCGGTGGAAGAGGCCGACGTGCGCACTCTACTTGAGGTTCTCAAGCACAAAGAGGTTGACATCGACCATCGGAAGGAGTACAAGCTAGGTCGAAGGAATTGGAGCCAGCTCGGGGCAGGAAATGGAGGAACCGGATGCGATGAGTCAGCGTCGCCATCACTCTCCTCAATCATCACTTCTGACGGAACGTCCACCGGTGGGGGAGGCACGCTAAGCGAGGTCAAGAACGAGATGAAGTACATGTTTCAAGGAGTGGACAAGGACATCCTCACGCCCCTGCATGTCGCCTGCATGCGTGGCAATCGCGAGATTGTCGGCCTCCTGATGACGCATGGGGCTGACATCCACATCAAAGCCGTACACGAGCGTTATGGGCCCTCATCGTTGCGAGCATTCCGCAAGCGTGGACGCAAGATTTTGAAACGCTACGAGGAGGAGGGGTACATCGATGATCCACAGCAAGGAGCTACCAACACGGCAAAGATGCACAAGAGCGCACGCGAGATCTCTCACGGCAACACTCCCCAGCGCTTGAACGCGCGCCTCGGCGTTGGCGGTGGCGGTGGCCACCAGCGCTCCTTCTCCTCCACAACTGCTGCCTCGGCCGCCTCAGTGCTGACACCCTTCCGGCTCAACGAAGACCCGTCGGGCGGCATGCACCGGCACGCCTCACATGATGACGGTGGCTTGGGCGCGGCACGAGGTGGCCGGCCAGGCCTCGGTGGACGCCAGGATGGCGGCCCTTTCGAGGGGATGGACTACATCAAATACTGCCAGTACACGGCTCTTTACTACGCCTGCAAATACCGCAGCAAGGAGGTCGCATTCGACCTTCTCACGCGCCATATTGAGGTAACCTTACTGCCTGGCCTTCCCTTCCCCCTCTTGAGAGAGACAGGACAGCTGCTCAACCACTACTTGGTAGGACGCGGCACGCATGCGCGCTACGCGAGCCGGTTCGATTGATGCGGAAAAGGCAGCCAATATCGAAAAGAAGCTCAAGGGCCTACTCATCAAGAACTGGGGCCTCTTCATCGAGGTGCTCATCGACCACCGTGCCGATTTTGTGGCCGCGGTATGGGCACCCTCTTCTTCTGCGCTTTTTCTTTCACATCACGCGTCGAGAATTATCGGGCGATTTGAATTTTACTTTTCTTTTACTTTTTCCGGTTTTTGTTGAAACAATTTTTTTTTTGTTGATTTTCGTTTCCTGTGCCACGTGTCATGTTGCGGGGCTGCAGCTATGCGATGCAGCTGCGAGAGGAGACATGGAAATCGTGGAGCTGCTAGTGGGCCTCGGCGCCAACGTCAACGGGGAGGAGAGCGAGACGGTGGAGAAAGTGATCCTCGAGCGCAAGCCCTCGAAATGGGACACCACGACGCCCTACGAGTACATTAGCCGCGAGGACCGACCGCTCTACATCGCCTGCCACAATGGGCAGAGGGAAGTCGTGGAATACTTTTTGCAGATGGGAGCCATTGTACAGGATGAAGATGTACGTTCCCCTCCTAGTTGTTTATGCTACACAAACGGTTTTGTATTCTTACAATAACAATGACTGTTCACACCACTTCTAGGTCAGCACTGCCATCGAGTCGGGCTTCCGTGATATTGCCATGCTTCTTCTCGACGCCCAGACGCAGCAGGGCCACTCGCGCACGCAGGTTGTGCCACCTTCAACCACCTTCATCTCTACTTGGTAGCTCACTTAAACTGCTTGTTGGGTTCGGGTTGTGTTGTCACAGCAACAGCAGGACAGGTCGCATATGCCGGCTACTTCGTCGCCCGCCATCGAGCACAGCATCTATCCAGTCATGGAGCCGCAACAGCTGCAGCCTCAGCTTCCACCCCGCATACAGTCCCCGGTGCTCGACCACCAACAGTTGATGCAGCAACAGCAACAGCAGCCAGGCGGCCTCTACCCGCCACAGCAGGCCTTTTTGCACACATCGGGCTCGTCCTACGCGCCGCTCACCTACCAGCAGCTGAACTCCTACCGGGGCGGCCAGCAGTCGACCCCACCCGACAGCCCGCCGCCGCAGGGCTCGCCGCCCAGCCCGCTCTTCTTGCAGGCCCCAGCCCAGCACATCCCGAGCGGCGCGCGCACGCCCGACCCGTACAGCATGCATCACCAACACCACCAGGTCATGAGCACGTCCACTACGCCCACAGGCTCGCCCCAGCTCTACTCGTCCGCCCTTCCGCCTCAGCAACAGCCGCCCCAGCAGCAGCAACAACAGGCCCAGCCTCAGCCTCAGCGGCCGCTCTATGGCGCCTACACCCCGGCCCTGGCTGTCAACGGCGGTGGCGGCGGTGGTGCCGTGGGCCGACCCTACTTTGCCCAGCCCCAGGCCGCTTACCACCCCAGCGAGCCGCAGCCGCGCGCCTCCACGCCCCAGCCGCCCCCCATGGCGGCCCCGGCCGCTGCCTACTACCCCAACCAGCAGCAACAACAACAGCAACAGCAGCAGGTTGCTGCCGCTGGTCCTCCACCATCGTACCTCCAGCACATCGCGCAGCAGCAGCAGGTGCAGCAGCAAGTGCAGCAGGCTCAGGCCCAAGCACAGCAAGCGCAACAACAGGCCCAGCAGCAAGCCGCCAGCCTGTACCAGGCGTCGGCCATGCTCTACACGCAAATGGTGCCCTACGCTGCGCGGGCTGCTCCACCCGTCCCCGCAGCAGCGGCGGCGGTCTACCAGGCGGCCCCGCCACCGGCCCAGCCGCCCCAGCAGCCGCAGCCGCAGCCGCAGGCATACGCCCAGGCGCCCGCCCCGTCGCCGCACCTGCGCTTGAGCTACCCTCAGGGCCCGGCCCAGGGCCACTTTGTGCTGCCCTCGGCCCCGCCGGGCTACATGCCTCAGGCCCAGGCCCAGCCTCAAGGTCCTTACGGACTCGCGCCGCCCGTGCCGATGCACCAGCGCAAGCCCAGTGAGGGCGGCCTCAGCATGGTACAGGCAGTCGCCCAGCAGCAGCAGATCCCCAAGTCCGACGGGGCGATGGTGCTTTCGGTGGAAACGTCTGGCTCGAGCGACTACATCCACAGCGAGTACGAGGTCGACTACAACGAAGTCGAGCTCGAGAAGGAGCTCGCGCGCGGCAGCTTTGGCATCGTCTACACAGGCAAGTGGCGAGGCACCGGTACGCGCCAGCTGTCGCCACCTTAACTTGCTGCAGCCCCCTTAACCTGTTGTTTGCAGACGTTGCTATCAAGAAGCTCGTGAACCAGAACCTGAGCCAGAAGGAGCTCGAGGAGTTCCACTCCGAAGTGAACGTCATGAAGTGCGTTCCTCTTCCCACTTGCCTCTTGGACGCTCTTAACAAAAAATCAACAAAAATTAACAAACAAAAAACAACAAATTACACAGGAAATTGCATCACCCGAACGTGCTGCTGCTGATGGGCGTGTGCAGCCAGCCGCCAAACCTGTGTATGATATGCGAGCTGATGACCGGCAGTTTGTGGGACCTGCTCCACCGGCGCAAGGAGGTGCGGCTCGACTGGCAGCTCGTCATGCGCTTCATCACCGACACCGCGCGGGGCATGGTACGATGATCGTGATGACGACGCTAGAGTGTTGTCGACAGGAAGCACCACACCGCTGACACTACTCTCTTCTCCCACCAGAACTACCTGCACCTGTTCAAGCCGCCCGTGCTGCACCGCGATCTCAAGACGCCCAACCTGCTCGTGGACAAGGACTTCAACGTAAAGATCGCCGATTTCGGGCTCGCGCGGCTCAAGGCGCACGTCATGACGGGCAACCTGGGCACCTGCCAGTACATGGCACCCGGTACTCTCATCTCTTCTCCTCCATCTTCCTGTTGTGTTGGGGAAGCTGACAAGGGCGTCTTTCGCCGGCGTGCGCAGAGGTGTTGCGAAACGAGAGCTATACGGAGTCGGCCGACGTCTACAGGTGCGCGCTGTCTTCTTTTCTTTTCATGTTTGTCTTCTCTGGGCCACTACATGGCTGATGACTGATGATGATGGTGGTGTTGATGTTGGTGGTGGCGGGAACGTAGCTTTGGGATCATCGTGTGGGAGATCGTGGCGCGTGCGCCGCCATTCCATGGGATGCAGACAATGCAGATCGCCTACTCAGTCAACCAGGGCTTGCGACCACCCATCCCGCCGCACTGCCCCATTGTACGCCCGCAACACCTTTGGAATTCCTACGCCATGACGTATTGTGTGGATCGTCTGTTTGGCTGATCGTGTGTGCATTGTATGTTGTGTGCAGCCCCTGCGTGACCTCATGCAGCGATGTTGGAGTCAAGACCCGCACCAGAGGCCGTCTTTCTCGGCCATCCTCAACCAGATCAAGACGATTCAATTATAGTCATCTTTCTTTTTGCAGAGGAGAGTGAGGGGATAACTTTCTTCTTCTTCCTCCTCCTCTTCTTCCTCAGCTTCCTATGTGCGCATGACTGGCCAGGATTGCTGTGGGAGCTGCACTGGCTGGCCTTGCCCGCTCACAAGTAACAAATATACTGCCTGCTTCCTTTTGCAGCCATGTTGTTGTAGGTGACCCCTTGTCCATCCAGCCCGAGCTGGAGAGGCTGGCTCGGGATGTTCTGTGGCCATTGCAAAGTCTTTGGCGAGTACTCCATCACGATTTTAAAAACTCTATTGGGTGTCCAACAATAAAACACTGTACATGGAGGCAAAAGCAGGAGCATCACTCGATCGTGATGGTCTTCGCGGAGGGCTCGGGCGGGTTTGGGCGTGGGACGTCGATTTCGAGCATGCCATCGTTGAACTTGGCCTTGATCTGGTCCCGTGAGGCTCCCTCTGGCAGCGGGATGCGCCGCTCGAACCGGCCGTAGGAGGACTCCACACGAACGTAGCGCCGGTCCTTGTCCTCTTCCTTCTTCTCCTGCTTCTTCTCGCCGCGGATGACGAGGGCACCGTCGTCGTCAAGCTCGAGGCGGATGTCCTCCTTCTTTACGCCGGGCAGCTCAGCATGTACATGGATGGCGGCGTCGGTCTCGGACACGTTGACCTTGGGCGCCCACTGGCCCAGCTGGCGGCCGAAGCCAAAGTCCTCGTCACCACCGAAGAAGGGCGAGAGGCCTCGGTTGGTGCCGAACATGTCGCCAAGGTCGTTCTCGAAGGCTTCCAGCATGCGGTCGAAGGGCGAGCTCATGAGGCGACGCGTGGACGGCAACTGGTGGCGCCTGCCACGTCCGTGCATGGCCATCGCGCGGCCGCCGCCACCGCCGGCGCGAGTGTCGTCGCCCTCGTTGCCGGCTGCTCCCTCGGAGGCCAGGGCGCGTCTTTGGCTCAAGGTCCACGGCATGGCGGGCTGGAGCTGGCGGCTCAGCAGGCCCCTCGTCATGTGCAAGGGCAGGGCGGGAGCAGCACGCCTGGAGGCAGTGTTGAGCAGATGGCGAGACATTCTTGGTGTGCGTGTATGTGTATGTGTATTTGTGTGTTGTGTACAGGGAGGGACTGGTCCCCTCTTCTTATATGGTGGGCCGCCAGTTCCTCGAAGTCTCGGCCAGCGAAGGTCCTTTTGCTGTTGTTCCGCTGGTCACCTGATTTTCTCATCACTTTCGTCCGCGGCTCGCCGACGATGAGCGAAATGGAGAATTGCGCCGTGACCGGTCGTCTTGTTGAGGAGCGCCCAATATGACGAGGCTCGAGGCCAGAACCTATGTGGGGCGGACCGCGAAGGTGGGCTGAGGGCCCACCTGCGGGAAGGGGAAGTAGGGCAGTGGCCTCCCGGCTGACGCGGTTGCAGCGCCTCGCGTGCAGTGGATCCAGAGGGCCTGCGAGGTGAGGTAGCGCATCTTGAAGTCGCGCAAACACAGCCGCGCCCACACGCGCTCGTCGGCGCCCACACGACGGAAGCGACGGCACACGCACTGGAGGCGCAAGATCTCGCGGCCGTCAAGGAAGCCCACTAAATGCACCAGCACTTCCTCCGGCAGCAGGCCAAACAATGAAAAATCTGCGTCGTCCACGATTTCGTACTCGGCATCGTCTTCAACCTCCTCTTGCCATTCCTCTTCCTCCTCTCCTTCATCTTCGTCCCATTCTTGTTCCTCGTACTCCCCGTTGTCTTCGTCGTCTGAATCACTCACGTAAGGATGATAAACGCCATTTCCATCTGCCACCCACCGCGACGTCTTGTGGTGTATGAGCCACAATCCTCCACATCCACCTTGAGGTGCAGTGCATCAGGACACACCGATACGCGTACCATGTCGTTCCTGAGCTGTGTTCGTCTTCGTTATCGATTAATGCTGTTAATCAACCATTATTATTTATTAAGTATTTATTTGTATGCGGAATTTGAAGCACGAGTAATAAAAATTAAGTCAACTGTTTTGGTAAACTTCTGTACAGGGAGCCTCTACACGCGGAAGCTCAGGGCTCGGACTCGTCATCGACGCCACGATCAAGCTCGGGCAGGTCCTCGAGGTGGTCGCCGCCGCCCAGCATGCTCTGCTTGAGCAGCCCGTCGGCCAGCTTGTGGATCAGCTTCGCCGACAGGCCCTGGCGCTTGCCGCCGTCGATGTTGTCGTTCTCCTCGTCGTCATCCTCCTCGTTGTCGTCATCGTCGTCGGCGAGGCGCGTCTTGGAGACGATGCTGATGAGGCAGTTCTGGAGCGGCGCCAGGTCGGCCCGCGTTTTGCGGCCGCCGCCCTTGCCCACGTTCTTGCCTCCGCTTCCGGCGTTCTCACTCGGCGAAGAGGACGACGCGTTGTTGGTGGTGGTGGTGTTGATGTGGTCCTCGTTGTCGACGATCACGGAGACCACCTCCAACGCCCGCCACAGCAGGCCCAAGTACTCCTCCCCGTCTGCTCCCACCATCGTCGTCATCATCATCGTCGTGAGCTTTCATGTTGTTGTTCGGGGGATTGAGATGGAAGAGGACGAAGAGGAGGGATGGCGTACCATCGACGGAGCCCTGCGCGAGCATCTGCTCGAGGAGCTCGGCCAGCGAGGCGACGGCCGCCGACGAGCGCATGATACTGGCGACGACAAAGGCCGGGACCGGGTCGAGATGGGTCACCGACCTCGCGAGGCTGCTCGGCGGGCTCGACTTGGAGGGGACCGCGAGCGAGGCCAGGAGGAGCTTCTCGAGGAGCGGGTGGAGGAAGAGGGACAGGCTGCCGCGGTGGCTGTGGAGGGCCAGCAGCTCGGCGATGAACGGGCGCAGGTTGGACAGCAGCTCGGCCGGGATGATCTCCACCACGAACATGAACAGGTTGGTCGCCAGCTCCTCGTTGGAGCCCTCGTGGTAGAGCTGGTACAGCAGACGGCTCGTGATGGGCAGCGCCAGCGACTTGACGAACGAGCGCCCTTCAAAAGTAATGAAGAAGATGAAGACGAAGATGACGTCAGCACTTTGATGAAGAGGGCGGGGGGCGATGGGGGACGTACGGGGCACGGAGAGGAGGCCCTTGCTGAGCTCCACGACCTGGCGGATGGTCGGGTTGTCGCACAGCCCAAAGGCCACGAGCTCCGTCGCGATGACCGCCACATGCTTGGCCACTTGGTCGAGGAAGGCAAAGGCGTCCGCCCGCGACTCGTCGTCGTCCTCGTCGGCGTCGTCGGGATGGGCCGTGAGCACGGGGAGGAGCGTGTCCGCGGTCCATGTGAGGAGGCGCGTCAGGACGGCATCGCCCTTGTCGCGCCACTGGGCGTCGCCGCTGCCGATGGCGTGGATGAGGAACCGCGTGAAGCAGTCCAGCACGCGAAACAGGGTCTCGTCCGGCAGGTCCTCGTTCTGGTCGTCGTCGTCTTCGTCGTCGCTGGGCACGAAGCGGCGCTCGATGATGGTCAGGTAGGCCTCGAAGGCGTCCATGAGGCCCTGGGCCAGCTCGAACCGCCGCATCAGCTTCTCGCGCAGAGCGTCTCGCTCCATGATGGACCCCAACAGCCGCAGCGCCACAAACACGCGGGTCGACGCGTCTCCGCCGGCCTCGTCATCATCGTCCTCTTCCTCGTCCTCGATCTCTTCGGCTTCCATGTCGTCGTCGTCCTCGGGCTCAGCATCATCGACCTTCTTGCCGCGCTTGCTCTTGGAGGCGGCCTTCTTCTTGCCCTTCTTTGTCGTGCTGCCCTTCTTGGCCTTGGCCTTACCTTTGGCCTTGCCCTTGCTCTTGCCCTTGGATTTTCCTGCCGTGGCGGCGCCAGGCAGGCCGCTGGCCAGCCACCGGCGGACGAGCTTGATCACGTCGGTCTCGTACTTCCAGGCAAACAGGCACGCCAGGAGGGGCTCGAACTTGGCCGCGCCGGCCTCGTCCTGGTCCAGCTGCTCGTCCCCCCCCCCACACAACCAAGCCGTGGTGATCAGTCACGAGCCCCAGAGCCGCGCGGGCGTGGGTGGGCGGCAGACGAGGGGCTCGAGCAGGTACCTGCTTGAGCTTGGCGAGGCTCGTGGTGGCGAATCGGGTGAGGTTGGCCTTGGGCAGGTTGGACGCGATGCGGAGGATGGCCAGCTGGGCCTTGGGCGTGGTGAAGTTGGTCGTGAGCTTCTCCAGCGCCTCGTCGTTGAACGTGTTCCTCAGGTACTGCTTGGCGGTCTTGTTCTCTTCCTTCTTGAGGTCGGCCGTGATCGTGTCCCAGAGCGTGTGCATCACCTCGAGGATCGACTCCATGAGGCCCGTGTCCCTCGCGCTGACTGTGCGTGTGCGCGTGTGTGTGGACATGCCACGTCAGCACAGTACCTCGCCTGGCTGGGGGCAAAGGGGCCGTACTCTCGTCCGACTTGTCTTCGTCGTCGCGGGCGCGCTTGCCCGGCGCCTTCTTGGCGGTGGCGTCGGTCTCGTGGGCGCCGCTGGGGTGTTTCGCTGCGTGCTCGATGCACTTGCCGAGGAGCTTGTAGAGCACGCCGATGAACTTGCACAGCGGGCCGGCCGCCACGCAGTGGCGCAGGTTGCCGTAGAAGTGGAGGCCGGCCTTGGGATTGCCCCGCAGGAGGATCACGCAGCGCTTGGCCTGGCGGTCGCAGCAGTGAGCCAAGTTGGTTTGCATGGCCCAGCAAACGAGCAGGGAGGGGGTCGGCTGGAACCTGCACAGAGCCCTTGCGGTCGAGCGGAAAGTAGGAGTTGAGCAGCAGCTTGGTCAGCTTTCGCTGCATCGTCGGCGAGTCTGCAAGTCCCTCGTGTAAGTCACACACGTCGTGTCTCTGATTCTCACTCAACGCAAGGAGGGAAGACGTTTACCAATCTCGAGGCGGCTGAGGAGGTGCTCGATGGGGACAATATCGTAGAAGCGAATGGCGCGGATGGTCTTGATCTCGCACAAGAGGTCCACGAATGCCACGCGCACACGCTCGGCCGTGTCGTGAATGAGCGGCGCCAGTTGGGGCAGAAGCGCTGGGAAGGGTTACACGCAGCACGACAGGACATTATTTCATTTTTTTTTAAAAAAGAAATGAATAGAATTAAGTAATGATTTTTGA
>NAVB01000919.1:0-22953 GCA_002179805.1 Acanthamoeba lenticulata
GAGAGAGAGAACAGGGGGAGGGAAGAACAGGGGAGAGGGGGGCACCTCTTCGAAGGCCGGGCGCTGTTCAACAGTGCTCAGGAAGGCGAGGGCCCAGAAGGAACCCACGAGAGCCGCGATGGCTCGATGGACCAGTTCAAACACAATCAGCACGTAGACAGCCACCAGGATGAGCACACCGAACGCCACCTCGTGGTGGCCCAGCCATCCGAGGGCGAGCACGCGCAGCTGCATGGCGATCGGCTGGTGGGTGTTGGTGGTGCTCATGATGCGCAGGGCAGCATACTTGGCCCGCGCGTCCTCACTCACATCAAACGAGTGCGTGTGCTCCTCCGTGTCTTCCTTGCCTGCAAAGAGAGAGAGAGAGAGAGAGGGCACGCCCGCACGCGAAGACGAATGTCCGGCTGATGAGCGAACCCGGGAAGTAGAAGAGGGGAGGGAGAGAGGAGGGAGTGCATGCCGTGGGGCGCGACAATGGTGTGCGTGTAGGTCCCGAGTGAATAGGTGATAGTGCTGCCCTCCTTGCTGGTGACGCCCTGCAGCCCCGCCGCACAACAGAACAGGCCGCAATGCATGGTGGTGAGTACGAATGCATTGGGGGGGGGGGCAATGCACACTCGTGCGTGTGTGGGTGTGGGTGTGTGTGTGTGTGTGGGAACCAACCCGAAGGGGAGGAAGAGGACGGGGGAGGAGGAAGAGACACCTGGAGTTCAAATGTGATGGTGACGTGTGGAGGAAAGCGGGAGGAGGATGAATTGTAAATGCCCGGAGCGATCCAGTAGACTTTGACTCGACGGGTACCCTGGATGTTCACATCCTTCACGTGCGAGCCGCAATATGGGTTAAGGAAAGGAAGATCAAGCAACTATCGTCATCACACGACACCTGCCAGGACGTTGGAGAGGGAGAGAGAAGGAGCAAAGGGAGGAGAAAGAGGATATGATGGGGCTGTCCACGGCCAAAGCCTGGATATTGGTGGGCGGTTCGCGAGCACGTCCGGCGTCTGGTGCCTGCGCATGCAAGGGGAACAGCGACCCGGAACGAGTTTTTTAGAAGACTTGTCAGCTGGCTGTGGGGAAGTAAAAAGAACGAAAGCAACAAGAAAAAGGGAAAAGAGCCGGTAACCGTTTGTTGTGTAAAGACGATAAGAGCAAAGAAGAAGAGGGTTGAGATGGCGATGATGCGGATAGTATTCCAAGGGAGCGAAAGGAACCACTTGCGCTCTTTCTTGTAGCGCTTAGATTCGAAGAAGCCGCGAAAGGCGCGGTAGACGAGAGAGTGCTCTCGCTCCTCCTGCTCGAGTAACTCCTTGACCTCAAAGTGGTGAGACTCGTCCTGACTCCCCAACACTTCCAAGCGTCGCGACTCGAGCAGAGAGAGGGTCTCTGGGGTGAAGGGAAGCGGCGGTGGGCGTGCGGTGGATGTAGGCGTGGCGAAGGATCCATAGCCCATGCTGATTTGGCGAAACGTAAGACCCTCTTCCTCTGCTTGCCCACGCACGGGCGTGGCAGCCTCCATCTCGGGCGGTGGTGTGGTGGGCGTGTGGAGCAGAAGGCGCCTCGACGGCCCGCAACTCACGCACTCCGAAAATTCCGGCATTAATACCCGAGATCCCCGTGAAAGGTCAGCTTTCTCCGATGAGTGGATAGTTTGGATACTCTGCTCGTGTGTTGAATGATTGAAATGCGCCGGTTTGGCGAACTGCCCTTTTTTGTGCTACCGCACCACCAGCGCCATCCTGGCCGCTTGCGTTCCTCACCTAACACGCCTGACAGGGCGGCCCAACCCTTTCTGAAGACCTCCAGATGGAAAGTTGCGTACCTGACCATGACTCTTATGACAGCGTGGAGGAAGAAACAGACAGCACGGCAGAGCACAGCAGAGACGCACCGGAGGATGGAGACGGAAACACCACTCCTGGGAGAGGAGGTTATGATGTGTCAGGATCTCCAGCTCCTGTTCCAAGGAACAGTGCCGATCCGGGAGAGAGTTACACAACGCCCTTCCTCACAGCCGGAGCCAGATCACTGTCTGGCTTGTTTCGCAAGATTCCCACCCCTTCTCGGGATCGAACCTCCAAAGAGCAGAAAACGTCGAAAAGGTACCCTCGGCGGGCCAAATCGCTCAGGTCAATCCTGCAGCGAGGCAGCGCAGTAGACAAGGAGAAGGAGTCTGCAGCTATGCCAGCAGTTCCCACCACGCTGTCTGGAGAGATGGAGGCTATTGAGCAACATGGTGAAGAGGGGACCACATTGGAGACTGAAGACAGTTCTCTCTCTTATGAGCAACGCGCCGTATTTCGGAATCTACTGGACTGGAAAGACTTCGAGGACCGCTACTGTGCTCCTGAGCTGCAAAGCGATCCGTTGGCTTCAGGTCTCCTCTTCCCCGATGACGACGTGTCCGTCATCATCGAGCCACGCACATACCCTACCGTGAAGGCTACTACAGTGCCTGTGCGAAGCAGCTCCATTCATTTGAGGGTTTTTTATTGTTAACTGACCACATGCTGCGCAGTGCGAACTGACAGAGCGAGGAAGTGAGACTCACGGCATGGAAGGATGGCTGCGTGCTTGTGTGGACAGCTTTACCGCGCCATGGACGGTGATACGGTACAATTACGCTCCTACTGCTGAGCATGGAGCAGGCATCTCTTCAAATTCTTCTCCGATGAGTTCCGGGCCCACTGCCGCCCCTGCTGGACGGTTCATCCACGCCTCCGGCTCCACTATCATTCACACCGGGATGTCGCGAACTTCTGTGCCGGGCTCTGCCCCTGGGTCTCCATATGGGCCTCGTTACCAAGTAGGCGCAGGTTCAATGATTGCGCACTCGCCTGTTCGGTACATCATGTTCCCTCCAGCACCAGTTGTCTTGTCTATTTTCCTGATTGATGGTGGTGTCGTAGAAATAGTAATCCATTCATGTTTGCTGGTCGCTCCGACACCGAGCTCCCTCACGACAAGAAGGCCAGTCGTTCGGTGCGTCGTGCTTTTCTTGGCGTAGTGATAACACTACTGAGTTGACACGCCTTGTGTAGTCCCTGGCGGTTCCTTTGTCGGCAACTAAAACGGCTGCTGCCCTTGCTGCCCTGACGGTAGACCCTTCCGCGAATGTCTTGCAGCATATCTGACACAGCTTACAAGTGCTATTCCCTGCACCAGGGAGATGATGAAGAAGATGATCCCAGCTCTACAGAAGATTGCACAACCCTAGACACTGCGGTGTGCAACGGCACTGCAGATGGCCTGGCTTCTGTTGTGAAGAAGGTGCCTGGTGTTCGCAACTCCTTGCCACGCAAATAACTGACCATTTCCATCTAGCTGCGAGCATTGATGGAGCCCGATCCAGACGAGCTCACTAAACCGGAACGGCATCATGCTTCGTCTGCTCCTCCTCCGCCGCATAACCCTTTCTCGCCGCCAGTGTCCGTTAGCGCCAGCTTTTTGTTTTCTTCGGTTTCCTTCTTCGGTTTTCGTTCGAGCTGATTTCTTCTTTCTCTCTTCTTGCATGTTTTTGCAGCGCCACGAAGCTGTTGGTCTGCTTCGAGAAGTTGCAATGGCAAGCAGGCCAGCCGTGGGAGCCTCTGTTTTGTAGTGCCGCGCTGTACCACTTGGGGACGAAACGCAAGATTTCTGAATCCTTCTACTTTGACCACAACGGTGGGGCCATCCGCACAGCCATCGCCAAAGCGGCGGGCATCGTGGCTGAGGTAGAGACGCAAGCCAACAAGGCACGACATCATACGCTACCACCACGACTATATATGCACACACTCACCTGGCCAGCTGTCACTGGCACCGTGACGGGATAGGCCCTCTTCACGGTTGTGGCGCCCTCGCCGATGATCCATCTCGTGGTACGCGTGGAGCGGCTGCTACTCGTGGAGCTGGACAAAGAGCAGGAGACGTTCTACTATCGACCGAAGCAATGGAAACCAAGGGACCCGAGCAAGGTGACACAGGAGCTGCTGCAGGCGCTAGAGCAGTGGGCGGTGGCGTCAGGAGGCCGACCGCCACCGCTGCAGATGCTGGCGTGGGGCGCCATGCCCATCTTTGGTGAAAACGGTGCGCTGCGAGCGAGCGGGCGCGTGCGCCTGGAGCCGCTGCTGCCGGCGCGAGGCATTGCCGACGAAGAGGCGCTGTTTGAAGCCCTGGCCGGGCTGTCGTCCTTGGCAGAAAGGGCCGCAGAGAAGGCGGTGTCGGGAACAGGAGGTGGACGGAAGCGGAGCGACACGGGGCCCAAGGCAGGCGGTAGCAAGCGCTCCCTGAGTGGGTGCCTACACGTGACTCTGCAGCGACTACAGGAAGCAGACACACTGCCGTACCGGCTCGACCCAGGCTTCGAGCCACTACTGCCGTTTAGCAACCACCACGCTTCGGCACCGGACGTGTCGCTGCTCATCCGTGAAGTCATGAGCTTCGAGAGCCAGCGGGAGGCCTACACCAGCTACCTCAACTGGCTCTACGTCTACCCGGAGACCGTGCACCTCGCTAAGGGCGGGCCCTCGAGTCCCAACCTGCTCATTGAAGTGCGTCTCAAGGACGATGATGACGCCGGCGGGGGTCACGCCCTCCCCGTCGTGTGCGGGCGGTCGGGGTCTGGGCGGTGGCATGAGGTTGGCCAGGCTTCGGTGCAGCATCAAGAGCGTAAACCGCGCTACTGGGAGGAGCTCAAGATCCTGCTCCCGGCGCGCCTCACGCCGCGCCACCACCTCTTCTTTACCTTGCTGCACATCCATCCGGGCCACCGCAAGGAGTCGGCTACAGTGCTGGGCCACTCGATCCTGCCCCTCTTCACCAACCACTGCGTTGTCGCCAACGCGCGACACACGCTCCCGTTGGTCTGGGCCAAGGATCTGCCCGCGGCCTACCTGAGCGTGTCTGCCCTGCGCCCGCGCAGTTTGTCCTTTGGCGTGAACGCGAGCGCCGCCACCCTTGTCCCGCGCAGCTCTGCCGCCGCCGCTTCACAATCCCCTTCTTCATCAAGGCCCGCTCCGCCATCGGACCCGCCGCAGGACAAGCAGCACGCCTACTTGGCCCTCTCCACCCACGTCGTGTCGTCCGTCTATCCGCCTGATGAGCCCCTCTGCCGCTTTTTCGACCTCGTACGGCCCCGTCCTGCGCCCTCTGCCGACTCTGCGGAAGACGACGTCGAGGACGAGGACGAGGCTGCCGCCAGCCCCGGCCAGGCCGCCGCCGAAGAGCACCGCAATACGATGGCCTCCTGGAACTTTGCTCTCGAGCAGACCGAGTCCGACATCCTCCGGGGCTTAAGCAAGCTCGACGTCATCACGTGCATCCACTACATGCCCGTCCTCCTCAACGAGCTTTTCTATCTCATGGCCACCCACGAACAGCCCCAGCGACGCAAGGAGGCCCTCGTCGCCATCATCCATCTCGTGCGCGCCATCGAGAAGGGCACCGGCAACGCCAACAACAGTAACTCGCTGCTCACCTCCTACGCCCGTTACATGTTCCGCAATCCCGCACGCACTCCCTATCTCCTCTTTGCCGAGCTCTGCTCCCACTGGCTCGCTCTCCTCTCCGCCCGCCACGAGGTTCTCGAGGGCTTCAACGGCAACCGCTTCCTCCTCGACATCCTCACCAAGTCCATGACTCTCCATGTCTACTCCCCGAGAAGGCCCCACCCTCGTGCGTTCCCTCTTCCCCCCATTCACCCATCCTCTCTCCTCTCCTCCCCTCTCGTCTCCTCTCTCCTAAACACACAAGTGGTTGGAGGAGGATCCTCACATCATCGCCATCATCATCATAATCATCATAATCATCATAATCATAATCGTCATTCTTGTCACCGTCACCACGCAGGCACATGCCAGAACCGCAGCAAGCGCTTCAGTCCGCAGTTCACCAGCGAGCTGGCCCGGCTCGTCCACCTCCTCTTCTCTGACCGGGAGGTGCTGAGTCTGGACGCGCTGTCCAACTTCCCCATGCTCCTCCGCAAACTCTTTGCCGTCATGGATCGTGGCCTCGTCCTCAACATGGCACGTCTGCTCCTTCAACCCCTCTTCCCCTCCTTCCGCCCGAATGTGTGGCGTGGCGTGGCGTGGGGTTGAACCGCATGGGGCCTACTGCTCAGAGTTTCGCTCGTAAGCTTCGGGGGGGGGGGCGAAGCTCCTGAGCTGATGGTGGATGGGCTGCGGGGGGTGGCTCTGGGTCGCAGGTGTACGAATACGTGCGCGGGATGAAGGACCAGCACGCGATCCTGGGCAAGTTCAAGTTCTTGCAGGTGCTGATGGACTACGAGCATTACATTCCGCTCAACTTGCCCGTGATCCAACCGATCGAGTCGCTCGACCTGTCGCAGCTGCTCGATCAGTGGTGGCGGCGCCATTCGCTCGCAGGGTTGGTTCTTAAGCAGCTCGACATGTCGCGCGATGAGCCGCCGGCGCTGCGCACGCAGGCGATAATCACGCTGCGCAACATGCTCAAGAAGCATGACCACGATGAGCGATACCAGGACCCGGCCATGCGCGAGCGCGTCACCAACCTCTACTTCCCGTTTGTGGTGCTCCTCGCCGAGCGCTTTGACCAACTCGAGGACCGCGAAAAGGCCGATTGGCTGGCGTGCTTCCTCCACATCCTGCGCCTCTGCTCCCGTTCCCTCTTGCGTTCCTGGTGGCAGCGCGACACCCAGAAGCGCCAGGTGGCCTTCCTCCGTCTCTTGGCCTCGTGCGTCTCGGCGCCCGACGGTGATGTGCCCTCCCTCGACGTCTGGATTACGGTCTTTGATCCCTGTACCTGTCCTCCCCCTCCCCCCCCAACCCCTTTCCTCCTCCTCGCCCCTTCCCCCCCCTCGCCGCCCCGGTTCCCCAAATCCCCTCCGTCCCCCGTCAGATCCCCTCTGTCCCCAAAAAACCAGCAGGTGCAAACACAAAGGCCTTACTCGCTCACTTGCCGGCATCGGCGGTGGTGGTGGTGGTGACTGCGGTACGCGCAGTGATCGACTACATGGAAGACTTCGCCAGCGAGCTGCGAGTGCCCGGCAACGTGCTCCTGTCGCGGGTCTTTGCGGTGCTGCAGCAGCTCATGCGTCATGCGATCCCGCAGCTGCTACCGCCTCTCTACGTCGCCCTGCAGTCCTTCATACGCCAGTTTCGCGCATCGCTCTTCCGCCACACGGGCCACTCGAGGCTGTGCGAAACGCTCTCCTTCGAGATTTTCCGCCACGCCAACTCTCCCGATCCCCGCACGCGGTACCGCTCTTTCGTCTTATTGTATCTTTTATCGTTATTATTATTGGTGTTTTAAAGCAACAACAAAAACAGCAAAAAAAGGGGAGAAGAGTGGTGGTTAATGAACAGTCGCTGTGGCTCTGCTGTGGTTTTGGGGGGGGGGGACAGGCGCAACGCGGCGTCGACGTTTTACGTGCTGCTGCAGAACAACTGGGACGAGCTCGGCAATATCGCACGGATGCGAGTGCAGAGTACAGTGGCGGTGTCGCGCCTGGTGGGCGCCGTGAAAGTGAAGCAGGCCATCGACACCACGAGGCTGCAGAATGCACTGCGGGCGATCGGTCACTACTCCAAGACGCGTGCCGAGGCCGACGGCGCGGCGGCACTGTTCGATGCGGACGTGCAGGAGCTGATCTCCCGCATATTCCGGCTGTGCCACTACAGCGTCAAGATCGCGGACAATATCGACGACCCCGAAACGACGGCCGACTTCTACCGGCGGATATCGGAGGACTATTTTGACTCGCCAGACCTGCGCGCTCGATGGCTCGAGAACCTGGCCGAGTTCCAGACCAGCCACAACAAACTCGAGGAGGCTGCCCAATGTAAGCTGCATGTCGCCGCGCTCGTGGGGCAGTACCTCCGCAGGTTCAAGGGCATCGACATCGTCACCGATGCTGACTTCATCCCCATCAGCCCCAATGTCTCCCGCGACGTGCGCCTTCCCGAACCGGGCGAGGTCGACGAGTACGCGGCCTTCCAGGATCAGGACGTGTGGTCCACCTCCGGCCTCACCAAGCTCCTCAAGACTGCCGCCAACCTCCTCGAACAGGTCCCCCTTCCCTTTTCCCTTCTCTTTCCCTTTCCCTTTCCCTCCCTCTCTTCTTCTCTCCTCTTCCCACTGGTGCGCACGCACTCCTCCCCACGGGTGCGGGGGGCTGCTGACCTTGTCAAACGGATCGTTTCGTGTCGTGTGTTGCGTGGTGTTTGTGTCGTGTGTGAACTTGCAGGCCAAGGCGCACGAGCTGTGCTCAGAGGTGCTGATGCTGCTCACGAGCATTTATAAAGCCGAGCGGAAATACCCGGAGTTGACCTCTGCCCTGGAGCAGTTCAAGGCCATGACCAACACCCTCATCAACGCCGTACGCCCCCCCCCCCCAAAGCCCTCCCTTGGTGGTGAGCAGACTGCGCCTTGGGAGTGTAATATGGCGCATCTACTCTCTCACACACGCACCACACACACACACACGCAGAACAAGTTCGATGTGCGAATCTTCCCGGTGTACTTCCGAGTCGGGTTCTACGGCCCCAAGGCGCAGGAGCTGCAGGGGAAGGAGTTCATCTACAAGGTGCCCGGTGAGACTAGGCTGGGCCACATCCAGATGCAACTCAAGGAGAAGCACGCCAAAAAGGTCGGCGGAGTCCTCGATGACGTCCTCATCCTTCAAAACAAGCCCATGGACGCAGACAAGATGGACCCGTCCAAGCTCTACATCCAGCTCGGGCCTGTCACGCCTCATGTGACCGATCCTAATGACCCAACTCCACGCATTTCACCTCACGAGATCCACTTCAACATCAGTACGTCGCCTTGCCTCCCTCCCCCCCCCTCCAATCCCCTTTCCTCTTCCTCCTCGTATCCTCTTCTCTTTTTTGAAGGGGGGGGGGGCACGAGACTGACCGTGACGCGCCTCGGCGTGATCGCCATTTATTTATTTATTTATTTATTTGGGACACAGATACGTTCGTGTTGGAGACAGGCTTCTCTGAGAGCGGCAAGAACGTGACTGAGCTGGCCAAGCAGCAGAAGAAGAAGGTGGTGTTCAAGGTCAACTATGCGTTCCCCTACCAGACGTCCCGGCTCGAGGTGGAGCGCACTTCCGAGCTGATATTGAGTCCTCTGGAGAACGCGATTGAGCTTATCGAGGGGCGGGTGGCCGCTCTCCGAGCGCAACTTACACAGAATCCGCCTCGACTCAACGCCCTGCAGAGCGTGATTCAGGGCTCCGTCGTCACCAGTACGTCCACCCCCAACCCGGTCTTCAAGAAGAGAACAAAAACCCCTTTCGTCCCCACTAGTGCTTACTACGGGATGGCGGGGTTTGTTGCTGCTGCTGCTGCTGGTTGGGGTGATCCAGTGGTGAACGAGGGCCCTTTGCGCATCTGTGAGGTGTTCCTCGGGCCGGGTGGGACGGACGCAGAGCCACAACGGCTGGTGGTGCTCAAAGAGCTGATGGCCGACTTTGTGAAGCTGTGCGGGTTCGCTATCAAGCTGAACAAGTCGCTCATCTCGTCGGAGCATCTGCCCTTTCAGGGCATGGTGGAGCAAAAGTATGACGCCCTACGCGAAGCCATCCGTATGTACACCGACGTCTAGGCGGGTCTCTCTTCCTTCCCTTTTCTCTTCTTCGTCTCCTTCTTTGCGCCTCGGGTGTGGGGTTCGGTTTCAAAGCCTGGCGCCTCTCTCGCAGTGTTGCAAAGCTGTAAAAAGATATATATACACACATACACCCGCTTCTCCTGTTGCGCTGTTGGCCGCGTCTCCACCCGGAGATCCCCGTGACAACACGTTCAACGTGTTCAGGCCTTCTTGGCGGCCTTCTTGGAGGCCTGGTCCTTCTTGAAGGCCTCCAGAGTTTCCTTCAGCTGGGGCACAAAGTCAGGAAATTCGAGCTCCTCCATCGCCATCAGCACGTCGTTGGACGATATTGTGGACCGGTTGCTGTTCTGGCAGAAGTCGTTGGCACTGCACGCGATTGCCAAGAATGATGACCCCCCCCCCAAACCCATCAGCACCAAGCAACAGATTTTAAACAATCTCCATGTTGTTGCATACCAGGCAGTAGCGTAAAGAATCCAAATCTTAGCGGCCTTTGTGATGGCTTCCTTCGCTTCCTTTTGAATTTGTACTCCTTCGGGCAACTGCAGTAAGAGGCTTAATTGGTGTGCTAAAGATTCGACATGAAACAGAGACACGTACAGACGACTTTAAGAGTCTGGTCACCACTGCACGAGGAAGTTCATAGTCATCACTCATGGTGCCACAGGTAGATTAATAATAGATAGAAGATTGCAGATTTGCAACTCGTTGGGGCAAGCGCGCGCTTTTTGTTTATCTGATTTTTCCTTTTATATTTTCTTACTTCTGGAATTGGCCAGATATCCGGGCGATCCCGCTTTACCGGTCCGAAACTTGGGCAGTAACGTTTGAGACCATCGGTCAAAAAGGAGTGAGAGCCATCTTCCGGAGGCGTCACCCCATCTGCTTTGCACCATGCGACGAAGTGCGCAAGCCTTCCGGAACGTCACCCGTGTGGGTGGAAAGAGCCCTGCCGCTACGCCTCTCTCTAATTTGGCTGGATTGCTCAACACGAAACGCACCTACGCCGAAAAGAAACAGCCAAAGGTGCTGGTGACGGGCGCGCTGGGACAGATTGGTACGGAGTTGGTGCCGCTCCTGAGAGAGCGCTATGGGGCCGAGAATGTGGTGGCAAGTGATGTGCGCAAGGCCACGGGTCCCGTTGGAGAGGAAGGCCCCTTTGCCTACCTCGACATCCTAAACATGGCCGATCTGGAGCGCCTTGTTGTCGAGCACAAGGTTGACTGGTTGATTCACAACGCTTCGATCCTGTCCGCCGCCGGTGAACGCAACCCGCAATTGGCTCTTGAGATCAACGTGAAGGGCCTCACCAATGCCCTGGAGGCCGCTAAGCGACACGGTTTGCGCATTTTCGCTCCTTCGAGCATCGCGGCCTTTGGTCCCTCCACCCCGCGTGATTCCACCCCTGACCTCACTATCATGCGTCCTACGACCGTCTATGGCGTCTCGAAACTCTACGCCGAGCTGCTGGGTGACTACTACCACCGCCGCTGGGACGTGGACTTCCGCTCCCTGCGGTACCCGGGCGTGCTCTCCTCGGTCGCTCCCCCCGGTGGCGGCACCACTGATTACGCTGGTGTGTGTTGCCTCTCTTTCTATCTCTCCCCCTTCCTTCCCCTTTCGCTTCTGTTGCAGCCTTATGTGCCGCCCTCATGTCCCCTCCCTCCTCCATCCTTACGTCTCTCTACCCCCCCCCCAAACGCCACAGTCGACATTTTCTATTGGGCGCTGCAGAAGGGCGAGTTCAAGTCCTTCCTTAACAAGGATAGTGCGCTGCCCATGATGTACATGCCCGACTGTCTCAAGGCCACCACCTTGCTTCTCGAGGCTCCCACCGAGGTGCTCAAGCAGCGGTACGACCTGACCTCCCCTTTTTGTTGACCACGCGAAAGGCACTGGGTGCCGTGCGTTAACAGATAAAATGTCGTGCGTGGTCCTTTTTTTCTCTTCTCTTCCTTGTCATTGGTGTCATCAGAACCTACAATGTGACGGCCATTTCCTTCACGCCGGAGGAGCTTGCTGCGGCGATCAAGAAACGCATTCCTCACTTCCACGTCACCTATGAGCCTGGTTCACTCCCCCCCCCCTCCTCCTCCTCCTCCTTTCTCTTTCCTCTTTCGCTCTCTGTGACTTACCACACGATGACGATGTAACACCACGGTGGCCTGTCTTGACCGCAAGCAGATTTCAGGCAGGCGATTGCGGACAGCTGGCCGAAGAGTTTGGACGACTCCATGGCGCGTCAGGACTGGGGCTGGAAGCATGACTTCGATCTTGATGCCATGGTCGACGGTGCGTGCCTGTTTTGTTCCCATACCCAAACTCCACGCGTACTCACTCGTCAATCTCTGTTTCTTCTTGTTGTGCCCTTTTCCCGACAGACATGCTCGCCAAGCTGCGCATCAAGCTGGGCATTCGCGCTTGATAATTTTTTTTTTTACAGCTGAAAGTAATAAATAAATCGCGAGTTGTGGTCTCAGGACGAATAGCCCATGTCGAGGGGGTCAGCGAAGGGCTGCTTTTTGCTTTTGCTGGCGCTGCTGCCGGCCTCCGTCTGGGAGTCTTCCTCCCTCCTCTTTGCCGTCTTCCTTTTCTTCTTGCTGCCGGAGGCCTTGCGTGGTGATGATGTGGTTCCGAGCAGCTCGTCCGCTTCCGGGCGCTTGTTTGCTCCCTTCTTCTCCTTCTTCTCCTTTTTCTTTTTCTCCTTCTTCTCCTTCTTCTCCTTCTCCCTCCTCTTGAGGGGCCTCTCGTCGCTCCCGGCCTTGGCTGCTTCATCACGGGTCGGTTTCTTCGTCTTTTTCGTCTTGGTCTTCTTCTTTTTCTTGGCTGGGGTAAGGTTGATCTTGTTGACGCTGCTCTCCATCGTGTCGGCGAGGCTTGCCTGTTGCTGTTGCTGCTGCTGCGCTTGCACCCGTTGTTGTGGCAGCTCTGGTGGTAGTAGCGGTTGTTCCGCTGCGCCGGCGGTGCCGCTGCCGGAGGAGGAGGAGGCCGGAGAGGCCACGGATGACTCGTCGTCGGCGTGGAGCTGGAGGTACGACAGAGACGGAAACATCTCCTCGGCCGAGCGCAAGGCGTTGGCATCCGCCGCCATGAAGCTCTGGTAGTCGGCCTGCAGCAACGGCTTCACCATGGTCTCCCCATGGAACTTGCCCTTCTTGATCTTGGCCACTGTAGAGTGCGCGCACGCGTCAGAAGATCCCCCCTCCTCCTCCTCCTCCTGCCTGTCAATGGGGAACCCCCCCATGAGGGAGGAGAGGGAGGGGGGGGGAGAGGGCGTACCGAGGGTGGGGGCGATCAGACCTTCGCCCCCAAAGAGGGACTTGTCCGAATCGAACTCGAGGAGGTCGCGACCTTCCCACGAGCCTCCTCCTCCTCCTCCGTGCTGTCGCGCCCGCTCGTGCTCCGGGCCGGCCGTCCCACCTCCACCCCCTCCGGGGGGCTTCCACGCGGGGACCGTCTCCTTCTTGTTCACCGCCTCCCACTCTGGCCGCGCACATGCGCGAGCCCCGCCAACACCGTCAGGAGGCGACAGAGGGAGAGGAGGAGAGGGAGAGGGGGATGGATGGATGGATAAAGAGAGAGAGAGAGAGAGAGATGACCGGGGAGGAGGAGGAGAAGAAGAGGGGCATGGCATTGCGTACCCACATCGGCGAAGAACGGATGAGCCTTGACCTCATGCCAGCCCTTGGCACCCAGCCGCTCTTCCGTGTCTCCACCAAGCAACTGGCCACCCATGGATGCCCCCCCCCCACGTGATGTTTGTGTGTGTGATGCATGATGTGTGATGTGGTGTGTGTGAGTTCAGAAGAGAGAGAGAGAGAGAGAGGAGAAAGAGCGGTAGGAATTGATTTGAGTTTATGTTAATAATAATGTGGCGTTGTTGTCGGGGGGGGGGGAGGAGGAGGAAGCGTACGGCGAGTACGAAGGATTTGCACCGGTCGGAAACAGGCAAGGGCGCCAGGCGTGCAGTGAGGAGGTGGTGGCGTCGGTGCTTCTCCATAACGTAGTGCATCTGCTTGATCATATCCCCCGAGAAGAAGAACGGCGCCTGCCACAACCCCCCAGCAATCCCCAAATCAAGTTATCAAATGAGAGAGACAAAGAGACAGAGAGAGAGAGAGAAAGAGAGAAAGAAGGGAAAGGGAAAGGGAAAGGAGAAGGAGAAAGCAAGGAGAACGTTTCCAAAATAAAAATAATCGAAATAAAAAAAGGGGTATTGGGGGGGAGGGCTGGTCGCAAGGGCAAAAGCGTACAGAGCCCAGGAGCAGGTGGGCGAGGAGGTTGCCCAGCCCCCACCAGTCGGTCGATGGGCCGTAGCCCTCCCCGCGCAACACTTCGGGCGCTGCATCATACTCCCCCCCCCCCCAACATCCCCCAAATAAAGGGGAGATCAGGTCAGATCAGGAGGAGGAGGAGGACGAGGAGCAGGAGCAGGAGGAAGAGGGGATCGACAGGCGCGACCGCGTACAGATGTAAGCCGTGGATTCGGTGTTATTGGCGACAGCCGGGTGACTGTTGGGCCGCTGGAGGGCGAATCCTGTCAGCCGCACGTGGCCTGGCACCCCAGCCAGCGGGGTACAGAGAAAACACAACAGGAAAGACACACACACACGCGCATGCACACACACACACACACGCACACGCACAAACACACACATGTATGCACAAATACCGACTGTCAGACAGAGGGGATTTGGGGAGGGTGCATCTGTTTCTAATTAAAATAAATAAATAAATAAATAAATCTAAACATACCATTCATGTCCACGAACACGCTCTCTGGACCGAGATTCCTGAACCACATTATCCAACGTATAACAATACAGTGCAACACAATTACAATGCAACACAATAATAATAATGACGGCGCAGAGAAAAAGGGGGGGGGGGAAGGGAGAGCGAACCCCGAGACAAAGTGGAGGTCGTGGAGGAGGGCGAGGGCCGTGACCAGCTCCGCGGCCCAGAGCTTGAGGAGGGCTTCGGGGAAGGGAAACGCCAGGCCAGCCCACGGGGCCGTCGCCGAGGACGAGGCGAGAAGCGGGCGC
This sequence comes from Acanthamoeba lenticulata, assembly GCA_002179805.1. Classification (NCBI taxonomy): domain Eukaryota; phylum Discosea; order Longamoebia; family Acanthamoebidae; genus Acanthamoeba; species Acanthamoeba lenticulata. The sequence goes on from NAVB01000919.1 coordinate 14,621, forward strand.
GGGGACGAGCGAGGAGACGTGGGCAACGCCGAAGAGGCGATGCGGGCCAGGATGGTGGCCAGGAACATGCCCTGGCGCGGGTGGCCCGGGATGGACTCGTACACGAGGAACAGGTTGTCCTCCGTCCACAGCACCCACTCGACCCCCACGATGAAGGGGCTCTCCGCCTGCTTGAACAGCGCTCGGACGCGCTCCGCGCAGGCCTTGTCCTCCAGCAATCCCTGCCCCTTGGCCTTCTCCCGCAGCTCCGTCTGCCCCTTGCCGTGGCTCCGCGCCTTGCGGTGCGGCACCTTGCTGCTGCTGCTGCTGCTGCTGCTGCTACCGCTACTGGTGCTGGTGGTGGTCGCGGTTTTGGAGCCACGGCGCTGACCGGAGCGCTCCCGGAGGTCATCATCGGGCAGGCGCTGGACGATGAGGTCCTTGCTCACCACGAGGAGCAGGTGCACCTGGCCCTCCCGCTTGTCTCGCACTTCCAGCTCCTGAGCCGCGAACCGCGTGGTCACCATCCCACTCCGGTCACGTCAGGACCCGCAACTCTCAACGTCCAGAGCACCACCTTATTTCTATTTTATTTGTTTGTTGATTTGTTTGTTTATTTATTTATGGATGTTATTTTTTTGTGGCGGGGAGGAGACCTTTTCGTGGTGGTTCTGGTGGCGCAGCGAAAGGACTTCAAAGTCCGTGAGCTGTGGCAGAGCCGTCGCCGCATTCGGTGCGTGCGTCCCTGTCTGCCCGGGCGACGTCAACGACGGATATTGGTGGAGCTTGAGCACGATCTCCTCCACCATTTTCCACACTTGCACCAGCGCCTCGTTCTCTCCCTGCGGCCAACCCCCCCCTCCCCCCAAACAAGAAGTTGATCAGTTGAACAGTTGGGGGGTGTTGGTGTTGGTGTTGGTGGCCCACCTGGTGCAAAATCACAAACAATGGCGCTACCAATCATCATCACCACCACCATTGATGCTCTTTTCTTAATCAAGGGGAGAAACATATTTGGCGTACCATGGGCGGAGAGGAGGAAGCCGCTGTTGTTGATGCTAATGTTGATGACGCTGAGGAGGAGGAGGATGAGGAAGAGGAGGGCTCCAGAGAGAGCTGAGTGGCGGCGAGAGTGATCTGGGTGGCGGTGGGCGGGAAGGCCGACTCCTTGCGAAGCGAGGCCGGAACCGAGTGGACGAGCCGCAGCGCGTTGGTGGCCTCCTTCTGCAGCTTGCTCGAGGGAGAGGAGACCGGCGGAGACGAGAAGTAGTGGAGGGCATGGAGGGCCTTAGCTTGCACCACCGCATTGTTGGACCTTGCCAACGCGATCAGTGGCTTGAGGGTCACCTGCGGTCCATCTGCCCCAAATGGCCATGCCCCCCCCCCAAACACATGTGTGAGTGTATACAGGGTGCCTCCATCCCACGCCCCCCTATCCGCCAAAAAGGTCCCACATAGGCGAGGGAGGGGGAAGGGGGAGGGGGGAGGGTAGATATCGTGTATCCGTACATCGCTGGGCCATGTGGTGGAAGAGGTAGAGGTAGCAATCGAGCAGGTAGCCCATCTTCCCTTGTTTCTGCAGGCGTACAACACACGTCAGCAGCAAGAAGAGTCACAACCTCCTCAGCCCATGTATGTACAGGAACGGCTTCTGAGTGTGGAACACGCACCGCTTCGTCATCATCGGAGACGGAGAGGAGGGCGAGGGCGTGCAGAGACTTGGCCCAGTTGGTGAGGGCATCGAGGCACCGCGTGTTGTGCATCAGAGCGTTCAAATAGCGGTCGCCCGCCTGGTTTGACAGTCGAATGTAAAATGAATGAATGAATGAATGAAAAACATGTGACATCAAGATGTACCTCGACCAAGAGAGTGTAGGCCTGACCGAGGCGACCCCACTGCTGCACCATGAGAGCATGGCGATAGAGCGTGTTACCCCAGTTGAAGTAGTTCCCCTCGTCCCGCTCACGGAGCTAAAGAAGACACGTACAAAACATAAAAAGAGATTCGTTCACGCCGTCAACTGACGGCGCTCTCCCCCCCCCCCCTCTCCCCGTTGGGAGACGAAATGGAAGAAGGCGTACCGTCGCGCATGTTTCGAATCGCTGGTAAGCGCGAGCGAAGAGGCTCTGGGCGCGCTCGCCATCTTCCAGGCGCGCGCATTTGGACAAGGCCACCGCCGAATTGAGGAGCGTCTGCACCAACCAAGAAGAAGAAGAAGAAAAGAGAACATGATTAACAGGAGAGAGGGAGCGTGCGGTCCCGCTGTTGGTGATAGGCCCAGGCTAGGCCGGCTTGGCGTGTGGTGGCCCACCAAGGGCCAAAGGGAGGGGCTTGGGGAGAGGGAGGAGGAGGCAAGGAGTGGAGGAGGAGAAGTGGGTAGGGGACCTTGTAGGAGGAGGGCTTGAGCTGAAGGGCGGCCTCATACTTCTCCGAGGCTTGGCTGAGGAGGTCCTGGTTGTCCTGCTCCACCTTGGCCCTATCGACACGCACTCCGACCGCTGATAAGTGCGCCGGTGCTCGATAATGATGATGTAAAAGAAGAAGAAGAAGAAGAAAGGGAGCGCGGGGAGGCGATGCCAGTACCGGTAGAGGAGGACGTTTCCCCAGTTGTAGAGGAGGTCAAAGTTGCCGGGGTTAATGGCGTAGGACTGCTGGTACTTGCGGCACGCCAGCACCAGAAGCGCGTGCGATGACGACGCATCGCTCTGCATTCGGAACTGCTCCGAGAGCAGAATGCCCCACAGGAACAGGGCTGCACACACCGCACACACACACACACACCGCACACGTGCGGCCACCACTGACCGTCAACAACAGCCAAGAGGAAGAGGCACACGAACACACGCACATCTTGCGAGCAGGAAGAAGGGGAGGCGAACCGCGGTCATCGTTCGGGTTGAGGGCGAGCGCTTCAGCGTATTTGGAGGCGGCCAGCTTGAAGAGGGCATCAGCCTCCTCGCCCTTCTTGGTGACGGCTTGCATTTGCAAGGAGAGACCCTTTCGCCGTTCACCACCACAGCAGCAAGAGCAGCAGACGGATGGAAGGATGAGCTTGGTGTGGTGCACTCATCGCCATGATGTGGAGAGGGAACCCGGGGGAGGGGGGGTTTACCCAGTTGTGGAGGGCGCGATAGTCGGCGGGCTTGATGCGGAGCCCGTCCGAGTACTTTTGGTTGGCGATCTCAAAGTACTTCTCTGCGGCATCGGCCGTCGCAGCGTCCGTCGCCTGCAATCAAGCAGCGAGAGCAGGAGCAGAAGGAGGAGGAGCACGAGCAACACCGGCAACAGCAACAGCAACACGTCAGGGCGCGAGAGGGATATGTGGTTGCGGCGGCGGTGGTGGTGGCTGGGCGTACTTGTAAAGAGAGAGCGGTGCCCTCTTCAAAGGAAATGCGGTGGAGGTGCTTGACGATGGCAAAGATCTCCAGGAGGTCCTTGTCCTCGAGCTTCTGGCCGAGCAGGTACAGAACGTGGCCTGATCCATCCCCCCCCCCGAGGAAACGGGCACGTCAGGAGGAGGAGGAGGAGGAGGGGAGGAGGGAGAGCACGTAGTAGAAAGCAAAACGAACGAGAGGGGAGGGGGAAGGCGAGGCGAGGCGAGGCGCACCCGGGGCAGGGGTGGGTGCGAGGGGAGACAGAGGAATGCGGGCCTGCTTGACAAACTTGTCCTTGGCCTGCGCCGTGAACTTGAGGCCGAGGATGTTCTGCAGCCGCTGAAATAGGGGCAGCATGTAGACGTGCTCCCGCAGCTCCTCCTCGTGCCACTTGCGATCCCCGCCGCCTTGCCGTCGACGAACAGGTTACAAAGGGACGGGGGAGGAGGCGATGGCCGAAAAAGAAAGGCGTATGTGTGTGCAGTATGTGTGTGCGTGGCGATACCTTGGGGCTCGACCATGTCGCGGAGGATCATGGAGAGGTATTGGAACTGGACCAGCCGGGAGACGTTGGGGTAGGCGTCGCCCGCATTACCGCTGGCGGTCAAGGGCTGCAGGTAGGGGCGTTCCACGGAGATGGACGAGGGGATGAGGGGCATCTTCTCCAGACGCTTCTCCAGCTCGGAGAGCGGGCTCGCGGGCTGCAGCTGTTGGAGGGGGAGCGGGAGCGGGAGTGGAGAGACTGGGCGGCCGGTGCGAGGCGACGACGAGCGAGGCGACGGGACGGGCGACATGACGGGAGAGGCCGACACCGACGAAGGATGGGCGAGCGGCGAGGCCCCCGGGTACACGGACAGCGGCGCTGGGATGGGCGTCACCGGCGGCGAAAGGGCCGACACTCCCGTGTGGACCACGCCGCTTGCGTCGATCGTAGGCGCGGAGGCGGGCGTCGGGGACAGGGTCGTCGGGAAGCGGCGGAGGATCGACTGCGGGAGATGAATGTTGGCATAGGCCGCCGACTTGCGCTTGTTGCTGAATAGGAGGCAGAAGAAGGAGACGATGCACGCGCGGTAGTCCTCCTCGCTCGCCGACTCTATCTTGCGCAGTTGCGCCTACCGCCAACCAGAGGCACGCATACGCATGTATGTCAGCTGGCCCAGCAACAAGGTCATTGGGCGGGCGAGCAGAGGCATGCGCGCTGCATGTCGATCGATGCGCACGGAGAAAGAGGGCGCACCCGCAACACATTCTTGGCTGTTCGCGCGAGCATTTCCGTGAGGATGAGCTTCTTGACCTTGGCGCTCTTGGCCAAAGATCGCAGGATGTGCAAGCACCGCACATTGATGCCTGTAACACACACACACACATACACACACAACCCAAAGCCGGGCCAACCATCGCCATCAGCATCAGCAAAACTCTTCCCATCGGAAGAGCGAACCGGGGGCAGAGGAAAAAGGGAATGCGACGCACCTTTGCGGTGGATGGTGTTGGTCAGTTTGACGAATTCGTCGGAGAGGTCCATCGAGTCGAGAGGCACGTCTTGGTAGTAGCGGTCCAGGAAGGCGGCACACTCAGGCAATACCTCGGCCTCCAGGCGCCGTGTCGTCTCCATCACCTTCAGAGAGAAGAAGACAAGAAAGCAGAACGTGAGTCCAGCATGAGAGTTGGACGCCCGTTTGCAAGAAGAGAAGGAGCGTCCTGCGCGCACCTCGACGTTGTGGGCATGGGCGTCTTCAATGGGCCATTTGGAGAATGCGTCAGAAGAGAGCGAGACAGGGTTATTCCGCACGAGCTCCGGGCGGAGGAGTCGGTAGAGAAAGCTGCCCTTGATCCTGTTCACGACACGAGGCGGATGGATTGAGCCCGGCGGTTGTGTGACCAGGTAGAATAAAGAATCAACAGGCCCATGCTCGCAGCAGCGATAGTAACAGCGACGGTGCGCCATACCCCTCCGTTGGTGTCTGCGGCGGAAATACACGAGCCGTGTCTGCACGACCCATTCCGATACACCATCAGCTCCCCGGAGTGTGACCGCCAAGCACAGAAACGCCACCACAGAATGTCCGAAGGAAGGAAGAAAGGCGAGGAAAGGGCGGCTCACCAATTACGTAGAAGCGATTATCCTTGCCCAGATGTCCCTCGATATCTGCACAGCCAGAAGTCAGCACCATGGTCATGGTTGAGAGAGAGAGAGAGAAAGGTCAACAACACGCTACCAACAGGTCCGTAGATCAACGTTTTTTCTGTCCGATCCCAATTCCAGACTTGGTGGCCTGTGTTTGTGTGCACGGGAGCCGACAGCAAGCGCGAGTTGGTAAGAAATAGCTGGACCTTAAGTTTTTAAAAAAAGGCAAGAAGGAGGAGCTGAAGAGCGGGTTACCTTTGAGATTTAGAATCTTAGCGGCTGTCTTCATACGCGCGTTCATGTGAGGATGATCAGCGTGGATGTTGGTTCCACCGTCAGCAGACCCATAGACGAGGGTATCGCGCCCAACGGGCAAAATGGCTTCTGCGATGAGGCGGTAGCCACGATAGTCGACCAGGACTGCAAGGGGAAAGTGAAGCCCTGCCACACGGCAGTCCATGTACTCCATGAGGCCCCTCAATTCATGGCCGGCGGCCTTCATGATGAACTCATCGCCGCCATAGAGACCACGTTTGTCAACAGCTATCTTGAAGAAGATGCGCTCCGGCGCGTATATGTACTTCTCACCACCAGCAATGCCTGGACGAAGGGAGAAGGAGGAGGAGAGAAGGAGGAGGGTCAGGCAACACCGGTGAGCTCTGCATCTCACTCATGCAAGGGGGTCGGGTGCTTACCCCCAACCTGGGCAGTGGCGGGAGGGATGGTTTTCTGCACAGGAGGGAGAAAGAGCTCCTCGATGATCCTTTTCCCAATCTGCTTGGCTACCGTGGCAAACTCTTCGCACAACTTCCTCAGCTCGGCCGTACGCTAGCGTATGTGCGGAGTGAGTGCCAAGTATAAACACCAACCGTCGGTGGCGTGCGTCCAGGGCAGTGCACCTTGACCTCGTTGCCAGCATCAGACAGGTTCCTACTTTCCAGCAAGCATTGAAACTCTTCGTTCCACGCCCTGGCTGCAAAAAGACGTGAACCTCGGGCCATGGCAGAGGCTCGTTTCTCCACATTGAATTGTGCTGATAAGGAGTGATACCTTCCCGCGGCTGGCCAGACGAAAGGCTGCGCCAGGCCCCGTAGTCATCGAGCTCCTCCGCTGCACAAAACGCATATGTGAGGGAGAGGAATGCAGGCCGGCATTGCAAGATGTATGCACGAACCGAGCATGCTTAGTAGGGCATATGCCAGGTGCTTCCTGGCAATGCAAGCAATCGTCTGTTCGGGCTGTTTGAAAAAGAAATGTGCAATTTGTTGATGGAAAATTGAAAGAAACCTTTTTTCACGCCGGGGTTCGGAACCAGCAATTTGCCCGACACGCGCCGAAAACACAAACTGACGGTTTGCGGCGCAAAAGAGCCGACACCGAGAAGAGAGGAACCGAGAAGGAGGACACCACCAAGTGAGTCTAAAAAGAAAAAAGAAAGGCGAAATTTTGTGGCGCCCACGAGGAGAGGAAAATATCCACAAAAATGGCGTCTGCCGGCCTGCCTGGTGTGCCCCAGCAGCAACCCACAGCCGTACCTTCTGGTGGTGCCCCTGCTGGTGGTGCATCACCTTTCAATTCGTCGCTTCCGCCATCTTCGGGAAACCTGCCCGCCAATGGTACTAATGGAACGGCAGCCAATGGACATCAGCGACAGGTCACAGAGCAGGACTTGGCCCGTATTGTCAAGGTGCGTGTTAGCTCTTCTCAGATCATGTGTTTTGTTTTGTCGTTTTGCTTTGTTTTTTTATTTCCCGCCATCTATGTTAACGTCGTTGCATCGCCTGCCCCAAGGCGTTGGAGGTGATGCAGGCTCAAGGCATGCCTCAAAGCGATCCCAAGTTCCAGAAGCTTCTGGCCATTTACAGAAACCATTCACACCTTCTCTCGCGATCGTCTGCCTCGGCCGCGCCTGCACAACCTGCTGTTGCTCCCAGTCATGCTGGAGTCCACCTCGTTGATACCTCGCTTCAGAAGCAAGCCTCAGCCAAACCGCTCAATGGCCCTTTCACGATCGAGCAGCTGCAGCAGCTGCGCGCTCAGATACTCGCCTACAAGTATCTCTCGCGCAGCATGGCCTTGCCTCCTGCTCTTTTGGCCGCCATCCGCAACCCCGGCAGTGTGAAGCGTGAAGGTGGCCTCGCAGACCCAACTGCTGCGCAACAGCAACAACAAGAAGAGGACCGGTTGCTTCGTCTGCACAGTCCTAACCGTGCACTCGGATCAAAGGGCCTCGCGCTTACCTCCTCGAGCAGGAGTAAGGGTACCTCCGTTCTCCCACAAGGCGTTCTATCGCGTATGCTCGTGCACAGAAGAGAGAGGGAAAAAGAAAGCGACTCACCGTCAGCGCTACAGGTTCAATCGCAGGGGTAACGCCGTCCCCGCTGGCCGCACCGGGCGTTCTCTCAAAGAAGGACGCGCTGATTGTGCAAATCGACTCGCCTGCGCACCTCGCCGCGAAGCAACTCCTGTACGATCGGGAGCGGAGGGTCAGTGCGCGCATCGACACACGACTCGAGGAGCTTAGGCAACTGCTTCACGAGACTCAGCTGCCCGACGAGCTGCGACTCCGAGCGCTCATCGAAGAGAAACAGCTCAAAGTGCTCGCCTTGCAGAAAAAAGTGCGTCAGCGCATCGCCGCCGAGTTGCGATACGAGATGCAGCTCGCCGGAGCCGACGACCCCGCCCTCTACCGCCGCAGCTCCAAGAAGCACACCAAGCAAACCGTCAGCAAGTCCGAACGTCAGAAAGAGCGCGAGGAGCAGGTACCTATCCGCCCCCCCCCTCACCGTCCGTCCCACCCCTTCACCTCCTCCTCCTCCTCCTCAATCTCATCTGAATCTCCTCCCGCTCC